>JANHQD010001127.1:0-28288 GCA_024721195.1 Marasmius sp. AFHP31
AGCTGTCAGAAGGAGGAATGATACATGGATAATGCGGTCGCAACGCAGTGGGTTAAACATCGAAACCAAGAGGAATAAAGCATTGAAACCGTTACATCCGGTGAGAGAGACCACATTATATCCCCAAAACGGAATGTCGGTTAGTAGATTGCGGGCTACTAGCGCGCCACCCATATGGTCTATAGATTATACAGCCGAGCGTGGAGTGGACACAGAATTCACTCGAGAGGAGAGGATATTCTTCTGTTGTGGGGAAGGCGTCAAGATTGAATGGCCACTTGAACGATGGACCTATGAAGCTTTACTCACCTCGAGGGCGACAACACGGGTTGAGCTGTCAGAGACCTGTCGCTTCGAAGTGACAACGAGTCGAGCTTAAACAGGATCAGTCTGATAGTGGCAATCCGTTCGCAGATTACAAGAACGTTTCCTATTTAGAGAATCTGAATACGCCTTTGAGAAAAGCTTTCGAGAAAGATGAGAAGCTTATCGGCGTGTAGATGGAGGAACTAGAGCTGAAAGAGGAAGAAAGGGAAAAGACACAGATTGAGGCTGGAAGGATCTCGTGGATGTCAGCAACAGCGTCCTCCCCGGTAGCAAAGACGACGAGACGCGGGACCTTCTCCCACCTTTCTCAGACGAGTGTCGAGCACGAAACCCCCAAATTACCTCTCAAACCTATTGAGTCCAACGGCGGCATCTCGAAACCCAGACCAGAAGAACTCGAAAAGTGCATCGAAGGTGCTCTTCTTCGTTCCAAGCTCAAAGGCAATCTCCTCACTGAACACGCTTCCGTGCTCGCTAGCGAGAAATAAAGGCTAGAAAGGTGAGCCATTTCAGGCCCGATGTTCCATCAAGACCGAAGAGGTCTTTCGTGATCCAATACTTTCACAGACGGGAGTCTAATTCGGAGAGTGATATGCGGATGTTGGAGCGTACGGCTGAGGGTAGCAATGGCAGTGATTCTTCGTAGGGCAGCAGTGCCAGTTCAAGCGCGTCCAGCTCTATCTTCGGCGGATTGATGAAGTGGACGATACCAGATGAGATGTTGAGCTGGGTTTTGAGAAAGTCATTGCTTCCTCCTGAAAGACAATCAGTATAAAACAAGGACCTGTAGAACCATATGCACTCACTTGAATTTGCGTGTACGTATCTATCGCCCTCAAGAGAGTTCCGGCTAGGCCTCCTCGAATATCGTCTGAATCGTAGCGTAAACTGTAGGATTCTGACACTGTGGATTATGACTCATGTACATGCCCGTGGACATTACGCTGTCCTCGTACGGAGTTTATGTTCGCTGGAGTAGTTCAAGTTACGGTTTGAACAAGTGCCGGCATCTGCCGATCAGAGCTGTTGAGTCGGACCGAAACGTTAAACCCTTGTGAAGGGCAGGTCGGAGTACCACGTTCTTTTCCTCTCCACCTCAACCTCGGTGCTCAAACTCAAAATCCACACTTGCATTCTCTCGAGACTTTCAATCTTTTCTACCCATCGTCAAAACCAATCGTCCAGTCATCCTGAAAAAATCCAGCTTCTCTTTTTCCATTCTCCTTAAACGCTTCGTCTCCTTCGTGTACGGTGGGCCATCAGGCCCAAAGTACTTGCTGTGAAGATCAAGCCTCATTTCGCCATGAAATTCTGCGATTCGATAGTGTAAACCCGGACCAACTGGATTGTGAATCTGTCAAGCTCAATCTCAGCTTTCGATATCAACAGTGCCTGTTTTACCGAATCGATAATCGCCACTATCGAGGAGGCGGCTGGCCTGAGGAGTCTACTATGTGAAAGGTTCTCTCCCTGGAAACTACGAGACTGCATTGAAAACTTATCAATCACCATACTATCGGCGTTTTGCCGGTACTGGCAGCCAAACTTCCTGGGCCAGTCATTCACCACTATCCACGCAGGCGCCTGTAGTAAGCCTCTCTTTGCTCGGAGCTCGAGGAACGCGAGATTTTCACAGCCCATGGGCGCCTACCGGTACCTGTGACCCAGCGAAGTCACTCGTATTTGTGCGCGGGCCAAGCCTTTCAGAACCATATGATCCAGACCTCATTAATGATCATTATTCGAACGAGACGCTAGATCAGTCGAACGAACTCTATCTGGTTGGTCACATCCCCTTAACCCCAGCTTCGGCGTTCATTCTGAATTCCGTGCGTATATAAGAGGTTGACGTCTGCGCCGCTCTTGAAGGCGCCGCCTTCTAACCCTCAGGCCTCAAAACTTCAAGCCCTCCATTTCAGAAACATGGTTTTTCTCACCAACGCCCTTCTACTCGTCCTCGCAACGGCGACATCCATCTTCCCAAGTCTAGGATCTGGGAAAGAGGTCCAAGACTTCCTGCCACCTGGGCCTCACATAAATACCGATATTCGCGGGCCCTCGATAGAGTCTCCAGCACATGATCAGTCAATTTGTACGCCTCGCGGCCGACGAGGCACGGCACGTCCTAGATTGGGCTTCCTGAAAACGACTGAAGGCCACAACGAGGATGGATTCTATTATTTCCAGTGGACACGAGAGGTGTTGGGACCAATGTCTTTCGGTAATGGACCTGCTGGTTCGTTCTCACTCGAGTCACACAAAGGGGGTATCATGGTTGCTGGTAAAGGGTGGAATCCGGGGGTGAATGATAGGTACAGTTCAGCCTCTCGATCTCGATCTTGATCGGGATACTGATGGTTTCGTCGTTCGATAGGAAGATCAACTACAATGGATTCTACCAATTCAACGCTTCACCAGATTCGGATTCGGATTCGGGGAACAGCTCGTTACTGGTCTATGGATGGACTAGGGATCCTCCTGTCGAATATCGAATCGTCGAGACCTACGATGGTGTATACAACCCCGGTGGTGAGAAGAAAGGCACTGTGATGTGTAACGGTGCTTCGTACGACGTGTTTGAGGGGTTCAAGCATAATGACACCTTGTTGGATGATGACGTATCGGCATTCCAGGTAAGGTCTATAGCTATACGCCTCGCAAAGTGCGATGCACTGATTGGTCCCTCTCTAGCAATTCTACTCGATCCGAAACCCCCCACGTACGTTCTTCTCAAATGGCACCATCGACCGGTCACCAGAGAACCTCCCCACCGTCGACATCGCCTGCCACTTTGACGCTTGGCGCGATGAATTCAACATGCACCTGGGGGCTTCGCATGACATACAAATTTTCGCAGCAGAGATCGAAGGAAACGTGGACAGTGTCCTCGTCAGGATCAACGTGGTCGATCCAGATTTCGTTCCCATCGAAATCGAAATGGACCCGTTTTTCGATTTCATACCCGAAGGCCCCGGCGCACAGGACGTGTTGAAGGAACGACGGGCTGAGAGAGAAGCATACCGAGACCCACAAGCGTTCGTCGACCGTATTCAGTGGCAGTTGTACATGTAGCAGTAGTTTATGCTTTCGATCGGCTGGAGGGATTGAGAAAAGAAATATTTCGATAGCAATGAGACTGGGAACAACACATTTTGCCACAAAGAAAGAGAGAAAGAAAGAAAGAAGATAGCAAGTAAAAGTAGATCATGGACGTAAATCAGCAATGAGATGAAGGTAGCACAGAACCCGTCTATCGTAGCGCATGAAGGGGGTATGTAGTAGAGGCAGGTAGCAGAGTAGTAAGTAGTAAGTAGTAAGTATATACAACGAAGATAGAAATGTCAAAGTAGTTCCAACCTATGTACACCGAAGAAACAAATGAGTCACCGAGACGTGGTATTCAAAAAAAAGTTGAGCAAGCTCTGGTAAATCTGGGTAAATGAAAAAGAGAGAGAAAACAAGAAAAGTTCAATCAAATAGCATTAAATTACGCCCTTCGTCTGTTCGTTCGTGCGTGCGTGCGTTTCGGAAGGAGTCGTCCACCATAGTCGCCGTAGGCTGTAAGCCAAAAAACATGAATAGATCATAGAGGCATGGTATTTCGTTGGTCGTTGGTCGTCCGTCGTCAAGGGGGGCGTTCATCCGTGGATCATGATGTCTTGGGCTTAGGAGGAAGTATCACTTTCACCATTCTTGGATTACTCTGATCCTGCGTATAATCCAGTTTGAGGCTGCGAAAAAGTAAAAAAAAAGGAAGAGAACGATTGAGTCAGCTACACGCCTATAACGACGAAAAACAAGAACGTACTCATGCAACCTCCCCAAAACAACCTTCTTTATGCTCGACACAACCTCCTTCTGCTTCTTGTTGCTCCCCGAAGCCTTGGGCAACGTCACACCCATCGTCTTCCCCCCAGCTGCAAGCAACGCAACGATCCTCTCGTCCAATTTCTCAGACGCAGAAATGTCGTTGTCCGTAGTCGAAAACTCCAAATCGGCAGTGAGTGGTTTTTTAGACGACACCTTCGTGGCTATCAAACAAAACCCCAATCAGTTACCACGAAAAGCGAAACAAAACAGAGAAGAAAAGAAAAGACTCACGACCACCCCACAAAACCCCCTCATACCTCCTCTCAAGCACCTTCCTCTCCTTCACCATCTCCTTCATCGCACTCAACTTACTCGCAGCAACCGCCTTCCCCTCCTTCGCCCCGCCCTTCGCATCCTCCAACGCAGCTTCCCTCTGTCGACCCGTCTCGTCGATAATCCTCTGCTTCTCTGCGATCTGTTTACGCAGCTCGGTCGCACGTGCGAGACGTCTACCGGCGTTGGCGATGGGAGGTTCGGAGTCGAGGATGCTGAGGAGCATCGTTGGGGAGGGTTCTTCGAGTTCGGGGTCTTGGTTTTGGTCCTCTTCCTCTGCCTCTTCTTCCGCTGAGGGTTCGGCTGGTGACGGGTCGGGAGGTGCGGTGGATTGAGGTCTCGAGGTGGGGTTTGACCGTGGTGGTTGGGATCCTTGTCTTGATTGGGGTTGAGAACCAGGCCTTGACTGTGAGCGTGACTGTGCCCGTGATCCAGGTCGAGAAGATGCAACTTGAGCTTGAGCTGGTGTGGTAGTACCCGGCACGACAGTCACGTCTTGCTCCCCACTATCCCTATTACTCGAATTCGCAGCAGCAGCAGCAGCGTTCGCAGCCGCATTCCTCCTCCCCAAAACCGAAAAGTCGTCAGGGTACAACGTCGAGAAGGACGGTGGTGGGGTACCTCTTTCCCCCTCTCTTCGTGACTGGGTAGCTTGGGATCCTCGTGCCTGCGTCGGTGTCTGCGTCTGTGTCTGTGCTTGACTGATACCCGTCCCAGTCCCCGTAACCCCACTCCGACTCCTCAAAGCAGCCTCACTCTCCTCATCCCTCTCACTAATCGGAGGAGGCTGATTCGCAGCTCCAGTACCCAAACTCCGATTCCTCGCACCCACATTAGCGTTCCCCCCAATCCACGATCCGACGCGCGACGAACCCGAACTGGTGGTCGTATTCTGCACAGTCGTGTTCTTAGATCCATTCCCAAAGGGCCATCCCCATCCCCCTCCTCCCCCACTGTTGTTGTTATTAGCCCCAACCCCAACGGTACTCTGCAAATTAATCAAATCACTCCCAGACGCCTTCCTATCCCGCCTATCCCCAAACCCGAGCATACTCCGTACGGCCATGGAACCCGTAACGGAGGGTTCTTTCGTTAAGGGGGGGATCGAAGATTCTCGGTCTGAAATCTCCGTCGCTGCGTATTCCGCTTCGTCTGGGTCTCCTCGTAGAGGGTCGAAGTTGAGGACTGATTCTGTCAAGGGGCGGGGTTTGGGAGGTGCGGGGGGTGCTTCGATTTCGGTTTTGAAACCGCCGGGCCAGGGAGCTTCGGGTGAGGATAAGGCGTCGGGGGCGGGGGCGGGGGGTTCTTTCTCTTTCTCTTTCTCTTTCTCCTTCTCCCTCGCCGCTTGCTGCTCCTTCAACGTCGGCCCCGGCGACCTCTCCCTCTCCCTCTCCATTTCCCCCTTCTGCAACTCCCTAACCCTCCTCCTCTTCTCCTTCTCCACCTCCGCCTCCTCCCTCTGTCTCCTCCTAAACGCCTCCGCCTCCCTCTCCCTCTGAATCTTCGCATCGAGCACTTCGTCTTCAGATTCGGAATCGGGGACACCGACGTTGGAGATGGAGTCGTTGGGTGTGATGTCGGAGATGGTGGAGTAGGCTTTTTTGGGTTTGCGGGGGTTGGTGGTTGGGGTGGGGGTTTGGGGAGGGGCTTGTTCCTGTGACGGTTCAGGTTCCTTGTCCTTGGGGTTCTTGACGCTGGAAATGGAGCTGGGTCCAGAGCCGCTGGGACCAGCACCGGCTTTGGACTTGGACTTGGACTCTTCCTTGCCCTCTTTCCCGACCTTTGACTGCGCATCCTTCCCGACCTTGGATTCCTTATCCTTCCCGACTTTCGACTCCTCACCCTTCTCAACCTTCTCAACCTCCGCCTCCTTCTCCTTCTCAACTTCCTTCTCCACCTCCTTCTCCTTCTTAACCAGAGGAGGATTCCCAACCCTCTTCTCCCACACATTCGCCCCACCCCACGCACTCCCCACCATCGAAGGAGCTTTAAAACTCGGAGCTTCACTTCCTAGTTCGATCCGGATCTGTCGACGTTCTTCTTCCTCGTCGGCGATTGAGATTTCGGAGGGTTCGGCTGTGAGTTGGGTGGATGTGATCGTTTCGATTTGAGGTTCGGCGGGTTGAGTTTGAGGGGGAGGTACGTGGGATTGAGACGAAGGTGGACGTGAGCGTGAGGAAGGTCTTGATTTAGATCCTGCTCGAGAGGCGGCTTTCGAGCCAACGTTCGAAGCGGACACAGCAGGCGCATCACCAACAACAGACGCACTACCACTACCGCCAGCGGCTTCTTCCTCTTCATACGCAGGCGCGGGGGTTCCAGGTCTCGAAACACCCGATACCGAACCTGCCCTCGAATGTCCACCTGCTCTCGACATAGCGCGGGAAGCGACGACAGACGCAGCAGCAGCAGGGGGTTCTTCGTCTTTAGGTGTGGGAGCTCTCGATCGGACTTTCGAGGCAGCTCTCGAAGCGACTTTCGAAGGTGGTGCGACAACGGAGTTGGTGTCCTCCTCCGCCTTGTCCTTCTCTTTCCCCTTCGCAGTCACCGTAGTACCAGCCCTCGAACCAGCTCTCGATCCGGGTTTGTTGACGCTAACCCTCGAAGTCGTATCACGTCCCCTCTCCTCGTCCTCGTCCTCGACAGGTCCCTTCTTCTGCACTTTAGACGGTGCAGCCGATTGAGCGTCTTCCTCTGGTGGAGGAGGAGCGGCGGTCTCGGTCTCTTCGTCGAGTTTGGTCTTACTCGTCGAAGGGACACGGGAATGGGCGCGAGAGTGGGTTTTGGAAGGAGCGCGAGAATGGACTTTCGAGGGGACTTGTGAACGGACCTCTTCCTCTTCCTCTGGTGCTGCCTCTACCTCTTCCTCTTCGTGTGTAGTCGGCACCTTTGAAGGTTCCGCTGCAGCTGCGGCATAAGGCGGTGGTACGACCGTCTCTTCGTCGTCTCTATCCCTATTTGTAGGTGCTTTAGAGGGAGCGACGGAATGGTTGTCGTCTGGAACTTCGGAGGGCGGTTTCTTGGAGATGGATGCGGAGCGGGAGTGGGATTTGGATTTGGATTTGGACTTTTGACGGACGGGAGCGTGGGGTTTGACTGGAACTGCTTCTTCCTCCTCCTCTGCCTCTGGTTCGTCGTCGTGGACAGATGGTGCTGTAGGTAGACAACCAAAGTAATTAGAATAAGAATTCTCTCGAGTGAGAAGAACACCTCACCTTTCTCCTTCTTCAACAACACCGTAGGCTGCGGCTGCTCAACATACTCCCAACCCTCCGAATCCGAATCCGGTATATCCATATCCGGAACCTCATCAGCAGGCGGCAACGGCGTCTTCACAGGCCCCTCAATCGGCGCATCATGAGGCGGAACCGAAATCGACATCCCAACTTTAGACAACCTCCGACTCTTCTTCTTTTGTATCCGTTGTCGTTCATGCTCGAGCTCACGTTCTTTCGCTTCGAGCTCTTCCAACTCTTCTGTGATGTCCCGTACGGAGGAAGGATCGGGCATTTCGGTTGTGGTGGATTGGGATTCGGAGGAGGAAGAGTAGAGGTCGTCGGTGTCGGGTTCTTCGCCTGGGGGGATGTGAGAGAACTTGAACCCGGTGGATGTACCTGTACCAGCGGCAGCGGCTGGGGGGTTGTTGTCGATGACGGAGCTGGTACTTGTGAGAGCTGATTCGGACATGTTGGAGCTGAATGCTGAGCGTGAGCCAGAGCCAGATGCGATTGAGGCTGATGTTGCTGCTGATGCGCGAGCAGCGCGTGATTGTCTCAATGTAGAGGGCGTTTGGGAAGGTCTGTAGCGATTGCCGGCGCCCATGACAGTGTCGCGATCGGTTTCCGTTTCAGAGTCGCGGGCAAAGTGACCCGGGAGACGCGTCGGTTTGCCTGGCAGGTGGACTGGTTTGGGTGCATTCGTGATTAGGATAGATGTTGGTGGCGTGCTCGCGCTGACGCTCGTGCCAGTTGAGTTTGTGAGAGTGGGTGCACGTCGTCGAATGGGCCCAAGTGGAATGTCTGCAGACGTGGTCATGATTGTTGGCGTTGCGGAAGAGTCGGAGACAATGGACATTGTGTCCAGCGTGTCTGAAACTAGCGAGCTCGTCGGCGAGAACCTCACCACTGGCGTCCTTCTCGGCATCGTCGTCGTCGACGACGATATCGTCGGTCTCCTCTTGGTTCCCCATCTCCATTTCGGCAATCTAACACGGAACTTTGGAAAAATGACCCGAATCCTTCCCCACCGTCTGACCGTCCTCTTCCACAGATAAAGCTCCCTCCTGACTTTCCTCCACGTCCTCTTCATCCCAGTCTCATACCAAATCCCAGGTGCTACATCCGCCAAAATCATTCCCATCCCAGTCCACAGAACAACCAACAACAACCTCCCAACATTCTCCGTCCACATATAATCCACAAACATCCTAACCCCATACGCCAAATACGCATCCCATCTATACCTCCTCCTCTCCACCCTCGCCTTCTGCACAAAATGCAACGTCACGATTCCCTCCCAAAGCCCCACAATAATTGAACTCGTTTTAATACCGTTTTGTCCCACCGTGAGGAACACCACCGAGCGAAGTGCCAGTCCGTAGGCGATTGCGACTATGTTGTCCATGATACAGGCGATTTGTGCATTTAGACCTAGACTCGTCGAATTGGAGGAAAAGTAAGAGGGGGACGTGGTACTGGTCACGAAGCTCACGACCGAGGATGGCATGGCACATGAGCTAACTAGCCAATGAGATTGATGCGCGGCAGTGTTTTTTCGAACGGGGGGGAGATCAGAAAATCAAATCTGAACAATGTCCAAACATTCAACCAAAAAAACATGTTGCCTCGTGTTTTCGGACCGAGGTAATCCGGGATGACGTGTGGGAATTTTTCCATTGTTCGGCCCCTCATTCTCATTGTTCCTTTCGGCATCGTCGGCATGATGAAGACGCTTTGACCTCCCACTGTCATCATGAGCAAAAACGACCCCATCCATGTGTGGTATATGGCCATCGAGTGCAAAGAAGACCATCCAACGCAAGATAACGCCCACAACCTACCCATGCATTTAGGCCATGTTACTGCCGCCAAAGGTACCTTTATCATCGACCTGCGTCGTGTGATACTCCAGTCCAAAAACTGTCCGTTTCGAGGGAAGATCAAGGACGTGTACAAGGTAAGTACGTGAGCTCTCTCTATCTCTATCTCTCTCATACTCACATGCACCATAAAGCTTCAGAATATCGCCGATGACGATCTCAAGCAGATCGATATCAAACTCAACGCCATCATGCAAGAGAAAAAGTGGAGCGAACTTGCTGTGAAGGTCTCGGGACGAGCGACTGTTCACGATCTTCTTCGCACCAACTATGGATCTGGTGTCCGAGAAACACTCGACTGCCTCCTACTCATTGTTGAACCATCGAGTTCATCTCCAGGTCGAACGGTGGAGCTGGTACAGTTTATCTATCTATATATCCTGGTACTTGCTCATCATATATATCTTCGTTGCATCTCTAGGTCCCGTCGCTTGAAAGTATTTAGTCTACGTCTACGGTGAATAAAAAGACGAGAAAATGTACAAGATGCAGAACACTCCAATCAAATAAAAACTCTCAACTGACCCACTCCCCTCGTATACCGACCAGCTCGACTACTCGGACTGACAGAATTTTCCGTGAGTAGGATGTTGATACACATAACCAAAGGTGCGGCATCAACCTACCCTCATAACTCGATTTCCATACTCCACCCTTTCTGCGTTGATCCTGTCGCTGTCGAAGACAAAAAATACCAAATACCTCTAGCCCTGCACTTGTCCTGTCTGTCATGCCGTTATACCAGCTACATGTGGTTTCACCGTCTCTTTTTTCGTCGAAGCAGCATAATCGAGCTTATTTCGCTTACTTTCCATAGATAAGATTATCAGCCAGAAGAGCCGCAAATGCTCTGTTCGTGCTCATGCTACCGCCACCTTACAAGTTGTAGACAAGGGCCCAGTTTCCATCCTTCCCTGGATGACTCTTTGGCTCTCGATCAACTATTCTATGGACGCCGTTCACAGAGTCCCGATTGCTTGGAGGTACTAGTCAAAGATCTCAAGAGGTCCAAGACGCGGTGTGCGCCTGATCAATCAGATGCACACTTGTCACTACCGCTGTTTGACTTCATCGCTCGTGGCTTGTCGTTGTTACCAGTGATATGCCCGATAACTATGAAAATATGAAGAACATGTGGATAACTTGTCAAATGAGTGGACGTCTTTCTTCACTCCTACCTTCGCCGACTCGAGAGAAATTGAAGAGAGGAGAGGCATAGAAGAAACAGTGAAGAATAGAATCGAAATCGAAATGGTGGTTGGGGCAAATGGAAGTCCGAAGAAAGGGAACCGAAGTTGCCCAACAATCCTTGGGCTTCAAGTTCTACAGATCTTCCAATCATAGCCGGAGCCATGCTAAAAATCGCACGGCGCGACTCCAACACTAGAAATCCTCCTCTTCGTCATCAATTGTTGCGAATTTAACCTTCTTGGTTTCGCTAAAATGATTTGGACAGTTGATAGTAGTCTTGTTGCGAGGATTGTTCGGAACAGTGAAATTGATAGCGATAGTAGGCCGTTACCCTTCATCGGGGTCGCACCACAAGTACGTCTTGACCAGCCCAGTCCTATGGTACTGCAGACGTGCGCAATACCATATTAGGAAGGGCTGTCCCAGTTGGAATTTGTAAGTTGGCTTGCTAGGGACAACGCAAAGTCGCAAAGTCGTAGAGTAAATCTCTGTCTATTTAGGCTATAAGATAATTACTGAACAAAAGGGAAATAAAACTACAAGTCTGCATTCACTACAAGAGGTCGATGCCAGAGTCGACCTCGTGGAATTTTTGAAAATTTCGAGGGTAAACAAAAAGAGGGGGGGGGCCGGCTCGAACTTGCTGCCTCCAGCCCCTCTTTTGTAACTAATTTATCTACTACACTACGAACCGCTGAGCTATCAAGAGCTCGTTAGAATAGAGTGTAGACTCCAAATATATAGCGTTTGTATCAAGCCGATTGTGGCTGAGCGCCTAAGTAAAGCAACGGCACGCTGGTTTTTCTTTTCCGGCAGTGGTGGCACTATGTAGTTGACCGGGGATAACGCGAACGCGTGAGAAATTTTCTCTTGCATTGTCCTTCGGCACTGACGGCAAGCTTTTGATCCTCGACCGTCACCCGCCACCCGATATGGCGTTCTTTCCAAACCCCTCTTTCCAGCCCCCATATGACAACTGGCTTGTTACTGTGTGGTATATGGCTATCGAATGCGAAGAGGACCATCCTACATTCAAACTTCCCATGCATCCAACCTATATCACTTGCCTCCAACAACAACCTCCCCACATTCTCCGTCCACATATAATCCACAAACATCCTAACCCCATACGCCAAATAACGCATCCCACCTATACCTCCTCCTCTCCACCCTCGCTTTCTGCACAAAATGCAGCGTCATGATTCCCTCCCAAAGCCCCACAATAATTGAACTCGTTTTAATACTGTTCTGTCCCACCGTGAGGAACGCCACCGAGCGAAGTGCCAGTCCGTAGGCGATTGCGACTATGTTGTCCATGATACAGGCGATTTGGGCATTTAGACCTAGACTCGTCGAATTGGAGGAAAAGTAAGAGGGGGACGTGGTGCTGGTCACGAAGCTCACGACCGAGGATGGCATGGCACATGAGCTAGCTAGCCAATGAAATGATGGCGTTCGAACGGGGGGGAGATCAGAAAATCAAATCTGAACAATGTCCAAACATTCAACCAAAAAAACATGTTGCCTCGTGTTTCGGACCGAGGTAACCCGGGGTGACGTGTGGGAATTTTTCCATTGTTCGGCCCTTATTGTTCATTCGGCATTGTCGGCAAGAAGAAGACGCTTTGACCTCCCACTGCCATCATGAGCCCCGGGATCCGTGTGTGGTATATGGCCATCGAGTGCAAAGAAGACCATCCAACGCGGGACAACGTCCACAAACTACCCATGCATCTGGAATATGTTGACTCTGCCTCCCAAAATACATTGATCGTCGATGTCCTTCGCAGGATACTCCAGTACAACAACAACCGTCCGTTACAAGGGGAGATCAAGGACGTATACAAGGTAAGTACGCGGGCACTCTCTGTCTCTCTCTTATACTCATATGCTCTACTCCATTCCATTTAAAAGCTTCAGAATATCGCCGACGATCAACTCAAGGAGATCGATATCAACCTCAAGGCCATCATACGCGAGAAGAATTGGAACGAATTTGCTGTGATGGTCTCGGGACGAAAGACTGTTCAAGAGGTTCTTCGCATCAACTATGCCTCTGGTGCCTATGGCCAAGAAACACTCGACTGCCTCGTACTCATTGTTGAACCACCGAGTTCACCTACAGAACAAAGATTGAAGGTACAGTCTATCTTTCTATATATCTATCTATCCTGGCACTTGCTCATCATATTTCTTCATTGCATCTGTTGGAGTATAGTGCCTGTGGAGTGTACTGCGGTTGCTAAAGCCTCCAACATGGTTATACCCGGTCTTGGTTGTATTACTTTTTCCTTTATTTAGATTACTCCTAAGTAATGTAGACAGAATTCTCCGTGAGTAGAATGTTCACGGTGGTGTAATATACATAACCAAAGGTGCGACACCAAACCTACCCTCATAACTCGATTTCCAGACTCCACCCTCTCTGTGTTGATCCTGTCGCTGTCGAAGACAAAAAATACCTTTATCAGCTCGTCGCGCCCTACATGAGGCTCATACCGTTTCTAGCAGCATACTCGGGCTTATTTCACTTACTCTCAATAAGGCAGAAAAGCCGCAAATGCTCAGTTTTATCGCTACCTTTCAAGTCTGTAGACGAAGGCCCGGTTTTCATCCACTCTTTGGCTCCCGATCAAATGTTTCCCCTGCAGTCTACTGTTTATATATCAGAGCTTCTCGACTGAGGGGACAGGACGCACTATTACGGACACTGTTCTCATCCCGATGGCTTGGAGGGTACCAGTCGAAGCGGTGTGCCAGATCAATTAGATGACATACTTAGGAGTCAGGACTACCGCTGTCAGTGATATGTCTGATATATGAACGTGTGGATAAAACATCAAACGAGTGGACCGTGTCCGCCCCCCGACTGACGCGTCCCCAATCCTACCTCAACTCACACACCAGTTCTTCCGTACGCTAGTAGATCCCGCTCTTTTCCAGCCTTCATCGGTCGGGAGGATACGTCCACCCCCCTTGATTCCAGGGTCCCTCTAATCGAATGTTTGCAGCAGTCCTTCACCTTTGAAATTACCGAGAGAGTAGTCCAACGCGTGTTCCGAGGTCGTGAGGTAAGGGGATGCACTATCGCGCCGCCACCAGGGCATGACTAGTGATTCGGTACTTGTTCTTTGAACTTGATCATCACAATGGGGCTCAGAAGATCTATCATGTTGGTTTTCTCGGAATTTCGTAGCTCTCCCTCGCTCTTGTGGGGGGGGGGGAGATAATGCGTGGGAATTTTCTATTGTTCCAGGGGCCTCATTGTCCTTCGGCATTGACGGCAAGCTTTTGATCCTCGACCGTCGTTCCTTCCAAACCCCTCGAACTCTTTCCAGCCCCATACGATAACTGGCTTGTTACAGCCATCAAATGCGAAGGTCAATCCAAACTTCCGATGCATATAAGCTACATAACTTGCCTCTACGACACAAAAAATCATCAACCCTACTTCAAGATAAACATTTCCCGGTCCCAGGAGGACGAATCAAAGATAACAATGCTCCGTTCCGTTCCGTCTATTCACGAAAATACTCGCTGATAGTCTCACAATCTCTCCGAAAAGGAGAACAACATCCATCTACAAACTCTCCTCCGACAAAAGAGTGTTCATGAGCTTGCCGTCAAGGTCTCCAGACGACGTACTGTTCGAGAAGTTTTCGGTGTCGGAGCTGATACCCCCGAAGTACTCGACTACCTCATACTTATCGTTGAACCAAAGTCCCGACCCCGAGGTACTTTGTACTTGCCGACAACATACTTGTGCCAAATTTTGGTTCTTGTACTTGCAGATCACATGTTATCACTTTGATTTCCGAACAACTTTAAGGAACGAGGAATGTACAGACCACCCCTATGTCACTGTTTGACAGCGAAAGTTCAAAGCTCTTGGCGGAGGTGGCGTTGTGATAGTCAACCCCGGCCCAGGATTGGTGTAGTAAATGAACGCGAGGTCTCGACCGACGGAGGCGTCGTGTTGGGTCTCAATCTCTCAAAAAAAAATAAAATTACTACCGAAGCGGGTTGTTGCCTGCATTCTCCCCGTTTGAATTCCAGCGCATTCCTGCAGTGAATCTGCAGGATTCGCGAGATATCGAGACCCCGTGAACCGCAAGCAGTTCCAAGGATTGGACAGCTTATCTAAATTAAGGAACGGGACGGGTCGGTGACCGGGGTCTTTGATGAAGGGAATTCGTGCTCTCGTTTTGACCGCGACCAAGTAGCTGTTGTCCGACTCCTCCAGTATGAGCAGCACACGACCATCGGGCAGCACTACTTACAATAACATTGGCACGAACAACCACGGCGATAGGAGCACGACCTATGTTCAAAGTACTATTAATAACTATCACGACTCTTCCGGTCAGTACGCTCAATTTCCAGCCCTCACACAAGTATTTGAACTTCCAATCGCAGGGCCTCCACGTTCTGGCCTCGAAAGGCTCGCCGATTACATCGTCCCCACCGCACTCCACTCCTCTAAATCCCGGAATACTCGAACCGGGTGTCTGAAGGGAACAAGGGTCAACATTATCGATTCATTAACTCGCTGGGTTGAGGACCCATCCAAGAAGCATCGTGTATGCTGGGTCCACGGGGGAGCAGGGGTGGGAAAGTCCGCGATTGCTCAGACTGTCTGCGAAAACTTGGCGCGGAAATCTCAGCTAGCTGCCAGCTTCTTCTTCTCCCGAAACGATGGCCAGCGCTCTACCTTGGACAAATTCTTTGCGACCATATCCCACCAACTCGCAACTCACCCTGCCCTCAAACAGGCTGGGCTCTCGTCCTTCATTGACGACAATGTCCCTCGAAGTTCGAATGGGCCGCAGGAAATGAACCTAGAGGGACAATTTCAGTCGTTGATTTTCCAGCCTTGCACCCGGATAGATGTGAAGAGATGGAAGACACTGCCGAAGCTCGTCGTAATCGATGGACTCGATGAGTGCATGGGCGGCTCGGACATGACCAGTTCTAGCCATGCACAAGAGACGCTCTTATCCATCGTTCACAGTGCAACTTTCGCTGAGCCTCCCCTTCCACTCTATTTTATGATATTCAGCCGCCCAGAACGCACGATTCTCCACTCCATGCAGACCACTCTCTCCCACGAATCCCTGGATTTGCGCGACTTCAACAGTCAAGCGGACCACGATATCAGAAGTTACCTCAAGAAACAGTTTGCCGACCTGACTGAACTCCATCCCGAGATACTCAGTGCCGGGGTTTGGCCAGGGGACGATGCGATTGAAGGGCTTGTTCGCAAGGCAGACGGACATTTCATCTACGTTGTAACAGCTGTGAAGTACATCACATGCGACGGTACTTTCCTATCGACGCTGCGGGAACGACTACACATTGTCCTTCACACGGAAGAGTCAAAGTCTTATCCCGACCTCAGTGACC
The DNA here is from genome assembly GCA_024721195.1 of Marasmius sp. AFHP31. Lineage (NCBI taxonomy): Eukaryota > Fungi > Basidiomycota > Agaricomycetes > Agaricales > Marasmiaceae > Marasmius > Marasmius sp. AFHP31. The sequence goes on from JANHQD010001127.1 coordinate 16,163, forward strand.
TCGACCAACTGTACCATGTTATTCTCCGACGATTCACTCGCGTAGATCTTCGCGAGCGGGTCCTCCTCCCAATCTTACAACTCATAATAACTCCCCACCCTGAGGGGATTAAGCTCGACACTCCTAAGGGTAGAAGTCCGTACCTCATCGCGAAACTCCTTGAACTCGACTTGCATCAGTGTTCCACCATACTCTCTCACTTGCGTTCGGTTCTATATGTCCCAAGTGAAGGACAGAATGGAGACGTTGCTATCCTTCATGCCTCCTTTTCAGATTTTATAGGCGACAGGCGACGTTCACACGACTTTCGCATCCGACCTTTGAGCCTTGGGAGGTATCTGGACCTGTATTCTTGTTGCTTGTTTTCGATTATCATGCAGAAGATGCAGCGGCATCAAAGAGGAGAACAAATGGAACTTGTGGATCGTCGGACACTCCAGCTGGAGCTGTGTTCATTCGATCCCTGTGCCTTCTTTAATACTCTGTTGACTTCCTCGGTGGCGACATATATCCCTAGTGCGAAATTGATATCCACGATCACCCATTTTGATTTGTATGTGTACTTGGACATGGCACTTGGTCTTGACCGGTTTGTTTCATGCTCCTTATACCTGCTTTTTGTTAGCTGATAGCAGTGACGTTACCTCCACCGTGCAGGAAAGCCATCGAGGCAGTAGTCACTGACCACGCCAATTCTGAGGCCATCCTATATGATTTCCGCATTGCTGGGCCCAGACTGCTATCTGCAGACCCAACCCTTCAGTTTCGAGTGTAAGAAGCCATTGTAGCCTTATTATCCGCTAATTACTGATTATTGCGTCTCCAGATGGCACTATAGTCATAGATCGGGATCGGAATGGGTTGGGCCCAAATCCAGCCACCGCAGACTCTTCAATCACTTGCTCAAGACACTTGTAGTCAGCGTGTTCCATCTGCGAATCGCATATCACTGCCTGAAGGTCTGAAGCACTACAGCTCAATATAGGTGCCACACTCACCATCTATCTTCTAGTCAAACCCGCTATCAGACAAGCTGCGCTCAACATACGATCATTTGCATGAATTTTTTGAGGGTGACTGGCTGGTTGTCTTACCGAGACAAGGAAGAGAAAGGAAAGCTTCTCTCACACGCTTGGCCTGCATCGCCCTCCCTGCTTCGATAGACCTGCCGGAAACAGGAGATTGCCATGGCCCGCTGATCCGCATTCTCAACGTACTCTTACCGGCTGCTATAGACAAGTGGAAAATCCCGTCGAGGTTGAAAGTACTCCCACACAAAAATTTGGAACAAGCAAAAACGACGTTCGGTATGGGCACCAGATTTGAACTCTATCTAGTCAGTCCGCAGCAGAGAGCGGAATTTGCCAAGGAGGTGATCAGAAGCTCTTGCCTGATGAAGCTTCCTCTCCGGGGTTCAAGAATATTTTTGGAGCCATGGCCATTTTTAAAAAGGCCGAAGGTGGAAGCTGTACCAACCGCGACATTCGACGTACTGACCAACACGCTTCTGACTACCAAACGGATTGACCTCGCCGAGTTTGGCAATGCTGATAGCTGAGGAAGTTGGTGACGCGTATTGGTTGGTATTCACAAGACTCTTCTCTCAATGAACACTAATTACTTGAATAGTGACAGTACAGTTTCGACGAAACGGAACGACAGGGGTTCCGTCACTTCGGTATTTGGATCATATCAGGGGGGAGCCTTTCGCAGGACAGCGAAGAGAGCTGAAGTTCGTGATCGAATTGACATGGGCCCTGACTCGTTCTGTTGAGGCGTCCATTGTCGCGTCCTTCTCCATCGCCACCACCTTCCTCCCAGTGAAGCACTTCCGCCAGCTCTGGATTCTCTTCGAGGGCGTACTCGAGTACTGCCCGCAAGAATACTCCTGGGAAAACCACCCGAATCCGAACCACGCCACACAGGCTGGAAGAACACAGTCCGGGCCGAGGTCGGCACCGGCATGGATGTCCGAAGGATCACATTTCGTTCTAATCAGGATTCCGAATCTCCAGCCCCAGTCTCACAGTCTTACCACCACCATGTCTAGTTCAATAGCCAGAAGATGACTTCACTACACTACACGAGGCTGACCAAGCTCGTAGCAGACATATCTCGGTTCTACTCACTACCTCAGGCTCGATAGACAACTAAGTACGTCGCTAGACCGAAACGACCCAAGCTATCTTCAAGACCTAGCCGTACATTTATAGGGAGTGTTGCGACTTGAAGGAGCTCCTAGACCGCCTCAATATTAACGATAAAGCCTCTCCTTGATTCGGCCGATATAGCATTCGACATGTTTAGAAATCTCGGGAGACGAGATGTATTGCAACAACTAGGGTTGTACAGATGGCGTACGAGCGCTGTTTGACCAGAACCTTTTGCTGGTGAGTGGTGTTTGACAAAGAGATTCTGCAGTGACTTATCAGGATAATACTCATACGCCGACAGAGTTGCAATACTTGCTATCGACCGAAAGTCTTCATTCTCGGGCCGCAGGAATCGTATTCATCTACCGCCGCGAAGCTTCGACTTTTCAAATCGTCACCCTTCATCATTTGTTTCCGTTTTGAATATTCGCTACCTACATCTAATACTGAAATGGCCTTCTTCTTTCTCACTCGGAGCTTGAACAACTCTACACAGAGGTTCTGGGTCATATGGAAAGCTCAAAGCAACCGTTGTATAACGGCTCGCGCAACGACAGCGTGAGGCCACTCACATACAATACACTAATGCAAATCACACGACCATGGACATCTCGAAAACCAAATCCTGTATTCGAGTCTTGTCCACACGAATGATCTACCGTCAACCCTTGTAGAGTGAGTAAGGACATTGGGTCCCTAATTTCCCAGGGGTAGGCATTTCTTGATATTCAGATCAGTTATTCGTTTAGCCTTGGACCAATTTCGTCAAGCCTCCTTAGTCTCGATGCAGTTCAAAGGCAGTTGTGGGAAGAAGTACTCTTTGTATTGTATGTTGTTTCGTTGATATACGAGGAATTTTGGGTAACTACATGGTTGACGCACGATTTGATCACAGTATCAGAGGGCCCCTCGCACGCCATACATCCTCTGTATCTCTAATGGCGACCGGGAAAATTGCGGCGTGAAGCTATTGAATGTTCTATCGACCCCGGGAATCCTTCAAGCGGTTCTGAAGTGGATACGCGATGGAAAGGCGGAAAGACGGTAGGTTCTGGTAGCACTGTGATCCTTACTACCTCTGGTAGATCTACCGTCGACCCTCGTATACTGGTTTACAATTAGTAAGTATAACAGGTCCCTGATTCCTGCGGGTATGGATTTCCGAACGATTGGAATAATACCCGTTTATCCCTTGGACTATCGCCAGCCAAGCCTCCGGTCAAAGGCCGTGGTGAGTAGGGATACCCTCGGCTGCGTTGTCTCGTCAATACAACGGGGGAAATGGAAGATTGGATGATCAGCTGGATAAATCACCAGCAGCGCGCGTTCAAAGACTCGGCGTCACTAATTATTATGAGCTACTAATCCATGATCCTACGGAAGCTCCTCACCTTACACGCTGGGTCCTGATAGTTCTCAGTGGCCGGTACTCACGGCGAGAAGCCTTTAAATATATTCACCGAGCAGGGGCCCTGCGATTCCAAGCGATTCCGGAGATAGACGAGCGACGGCAAGACGGTAGATTCTGGTGAACCTCACTAATAATATGAAGCCAACAGGCTCCGATTCGCTATCCTGGGTCGCCGAAATGCTGCGACTATACACTGGAAAACCGAGAGGGGCTGGGAAAACACCGGAGCCTATGCACTAAAGCCGGGCTACACACGTCGAGGTTGGGAGGAGAAAGGTATATAAGGCCTTCTTTGGTGAGACGAAAGGTACAGGCAATCTTTTTTCTCTCCCTTTTCTCTTTGTTTCCCAGCATGAAGTTCCAAATCATTCTCCCATCCTTGACCCTTCTATTCTCCATCGGTGTCGTCGTCGCGAGAGTGCTCCCTTGTGAAGAAGTTGACCCACACGAGCTGGTCGACTGGTCGCAGCACCAGTTCCAAGCACCCACAGAGACGGATGCTCGAGGACCCTGTCCTGGTTTAAACGCGTGAGTAAAAGTCTTCAGATGAGGGATGCGGCGTACTCATCGTCCTGTCAGGCTGGCGAATCATGGCTTCCTCCCTCGCGATGGCAAGAACATTACCATCCCGATGATCCTTAAGGCCGGACTCGGTGAGCTGTCTTCGAATTCAAGCTTGGGACTCTATGCAATTTTACTAATTATCACATTCTCTTGACTTAGATGGCTTCAATGTCCATCGGGACCTCTTGCTTCTCGCCGCTAAAGCAGGTATCCTAGCGTCGCCCTCGGACGACACGCTTACTTTGAGTGACATCAGTCTGTACGTCCAACCTGCTTTTCTTCTCGAACGTTGGCCAACTCATCCTGACTACTACCTGCAGCCACGGTAACATCGAACACGACGCGTCCGTATCCCGCGTCGACAGGGACCTCGGCGACCACGTCCCCTTCAACGAGGAAATCTTTACCACTCTTTTAAACTCCAACCCTGGCATGGACTACTACGACCCCACCTCCGCCGGGCAAGTTCAGAAAGCTCGTCTCGAACATTCAAAGGCCAACAACCCTAACCTCCACAACACCATCAAGGAAATCTCGATCAGGTGTAGAGAATCCGCGCTCTACTTGATGGTCATGGGCGATCCCGCGACGGGTAAAGCTCCAAAGGAGTACGTCAATATCTTCTTCAGGGAAGAGAGGTTACCACTCGAGGAAGGGTGGAGAGTTCCGAAGGTGGCGATTAATGGTACGACGGAGGATCCAGTATTCGATGGTATTTTCAAGGCTTCGGAGTGGGAGGTCAACCCGGAGCAATACCCCTGGCTCACGCTTGCCCCCAACGCAACGGAGAATCCTCTCAAGGATGGGACCATCCTTTGAACGCGTCTGGAGACGTGAACTAGTATAATTTCCTGCTTTTGAATTCGATAGTTTTAAATCTTCATTTTTCTTTCGATATTTATGTGGCCCGTCGCATGGACGCGTATGTTGAGTACCCGAACTTTCATTGGATTTCTATCTAACTCGTAGGCTACCACAGTATTCAAGAAACCCAAATACATTTCCTTCCTTGTGGTCCTCCAACTCCTATGATCTAGACGAGAATCGAAGTAACCAAACAAGACAGTAGTTATCAGGGCGAACATTATGGAGGAACTGAAGTTGAGGGCGCGTTACGAGCATAGTATTGGTATCCATGATATGCCCGCGTTTCCAAATGGCAACGAAGTCAGTTCTTGTATTTCCTGTCGTCCATGTTACGCTCGGTGAGTAGTTCTTCGTGTTTCAGACCACAAATCCGAAACCAATGTTTAGGCTCCCAAAGACAGGCTGCGTAGGATGAGTCGTCTTTTAGTCACACTAAGAGCTCAAGCACAGAAGGAATAACAACACGCGCGCTCTGGAGTTGCTAGAGGATGTGAGAGGCCAAAATTAGACCGACTCAAACGGTGCCCTACTCACGACATCCATTCGCTGGTTACTCCTTATCCAGTCTCAGTTTGCAACCTTCGACCAGAGAAACATTCCAATTCCCATTTATTACCAAGAGAACCAAGCATTAATACTAGGGCACGAAAGCCCTCATTTAGCGTACGGGCATCACTTTCAAGGGCAGAACACGACTAGAGAAAAAGATAATATGCATGAGGAACTGCAACAACAAACAGGGACCGAGGGACATACCGTTAAACGCAATATCTCCAGCACCGCAAGCTCTAACTGGGCTGTCGTTTCCGCATCCGGAGAGGTCCTAAAATACAAAGGGCGTGGGCAAGGGTACCCATCAAAAGGGAGAAGAAGAGCACATACACCAGGAGGGTACGCCGACCTGCAACCACAGTTAACATTCGTGCAAGTAACGGTCTCGCAGCCTACAGCCCCAGTCGAGATGGACTGGGTGAAACCTTGAATGTTGGAGATATCGTAGGATTGGGGGGTGAACCGGTCTCCAGAGTCTATAAATATATCTATATGTCAGAGGAAGTTGTTCGGAAAGCCCGGGTTGATGTTGACTCACCCAAGTTATACTCGAGCAAGGTGCAGCTCTCGCCCTTAGCTCCACACCTTCCGTTCTGGTTGAAGATACGTCCGACCCACTACACGAGATGGAGGAAGATTGAGGTTAGAATCAGGTCGTTAACGGTGGGTGGTCAAATTCTTACCCTCGACGGAATAGTGATGGTCTTCGACTGACCAGCACCGATCGTACCGGGTTGAGCGGCGGTAAAGTCAACGGCGTCGTTGCAACCTAGATGAGTGAGGTGTGAGTCCAGGATCAAGCAGGCGTGGATCGATGCAGGCCACTGACGAGGGCTGTATCCACAACGGGTGTTGGCAACAATCGGGTTCACAGAGCTACCGCATCGGTTGGTGATGGTGAACTAGTGCAGATACAAAGTTGAGGGTCAGTCCCCTCTCATCAGAGGAGAGATATTCTGGTAACACACCCTGTGGTCAGCTGCGACGAGGAGGGGAGCAGCGAGAGCAGCGAGAATGACGGCGAAGGACTTCATGCTGAAGGGAGAACAAGAGCAAAAGTAGTTCGACGAGGGCTGAAGCGTTGGAAGACCAAGATGATCTGGGGACACTGGAGGCTCATCCTAGTGGTATTTATACCCCAACTCATCCGAATCGGGCTACATCGTATTAGTAGTAGAACCAACGTGGTGAGTGCATCCTCGCCTCTCATACCTTCATAGCCGCATGCCCTCATAGTATCATTCGTAAACTCCGCATCACCCCGCACGGCACAGAGACAGGATCAGTCAAATCAATCATGATTCAAAGGACGTGACGGAGCGCTGAAGTGTGTAAACCCTTGAATGTCCGTACATAGTCGCACATTTGATTCCATGCGGAACGGCGGGATGGAACCTGATGAGCTGTGTTCGCCTCCACGCTTCTTGAAGTCTATGCTGATTCCAAAATGTATGAATAGGTATACCGTCGGATATTTTTGAAGAGTATAAATACATACCTGGAGTTCCCGCCAAAGTCCAGGCTGCAGGTTGAGTCGAATGAGAGTGAGGGTGGCCGGTCTACACAACTTGAAATACATGTATACCTGGGCCCCGCTTGGACCTCGCCGTGTGCTGTAAACGGTAACATCTAACCAAGACTCGAGGCCATCATTTGATCTACGGAAGATCGCAATGCATCCTTGCTTTAGGACTTGGGCGGTCAACTCGAACATCACACTAAAGCATACATATCTTTCCCCGTATAGTTTGTATGCCGCCGCGCACGGGAGTCACAGTCGCGACACGATGGGTGGCAGAAGACATTCAAGATGAAACGAAGGCGGGGTGTGGATCCCGTCTTGAATATTCGAGGCCTGATATAGAACATTACAGGCTTGAAAGCCACAATGTAGCGAGTAACTGGACGGGCCTCGATGGGAGTACTCGCTTCGAGACTGGAGGTCAGCGAGGGAGAAGAGTCTCGCTAGGCGAGAGCTATTGTAAGGTCTGATTCTTCACAGAGCAGCCGGTGAAGATCGTACAGCGTACCTCTCCCAGGTATGATCCGGGCCGCGCCTTATCCCAAGTGCACGTCTCAAAGTGTACCTGAAAAGTGTTGAACGGATGGGACACAATCCAGACAAACCGAATACCGCAAGGATAACTTGAACACATGAACATAGACAAAGAATTGGGACATCAAGTCACCACGGCCGTCACGAGTCTATCGCTGAAGGCGAAGAGCCTACGGTACAATGCCTTTTGCCTGTGTTGAACAGGGGGGAAGGCCGCAGGCCGTCCAAGAGGATGTATAATGGTGGAGCAATGTAATTTGGCGGCTTGCGTGAGTCGGTACAACATGGTACTGTAGAGATCACAAGTTATTAGGTAGAGTAAGCGCGGACAGCAAGGTCGAAAATGTGCGTGGGTCATTGAATGTTGAAACACGGTAAGTCCATTTGAAATTGTGATAAGTCGTGAAAGTCATGATGATAGTCCGAAAAGTCCACGGAAATCGTGAAAGCATGGCGATGGAAAGTTTGGTTGAGTTCGAAAGTCATAGATCATAGATGTCTGTAAAAGAAAAACGAAAAGCGGAAGCGGTCACTGACGCCACAGAATCAGCCCTTCGTGCTCAGCTACGACCATTCAATTCACTCACCGCAAGTAATGTCAAGGTGATATCCCCATGTATCTTCGCTCTCAACTCTAGCACCACCTCGAGGTTGATATCTAGCCTCAGCTTGATCGCACTTTTATCTTTACTAGGACTCGATGCTGGCGGTTTACTTGGGAGTATTGGCGGTGAGACGCCCGTATCAGGTGTTGTGGGTTCATCTTCAGCTGAAAGACCTCCCAGCATCGAGGTCACCTCTTTCAGATACTCGACCACCTCCTCAAACAACGGTGATGAAGCCCCGTCCTCATCCTCCTCCGGTATTCCACGATGGCCTAGTTGCTGCTGAAGCATAGCAAGATCCCTCTGACCATGACCGTGACCCACACCTTCCCAATCATCAACATCCTCGTCCTCTCTTCCCGCGTCCGCATGGGATGTTGACTTCCTAGATCGCCCACCGCGCCGTCTGCGTCTTCGCGCGTTGGAAGAACGGTAGTTGAGATCTGTCAGCGGGGTTCCGCTCTCGCTCGTTGATGAAGATACTTCGTCGACGGAATTGGACGAGTTGAATCGAGGTATTGGTGGTCTCCTCGATTCTTGTTTTTCAACGCTTGGGCCGAAGGTATTCCCGTCCAGCGAGCTGAGAGCCATAGAATGGAAGGAAAAGAGAGGATGCCCCGGTGGTGGTAAGAGGAGAAAAAGAGCAAGGTTCCAGGATCATGAGGGTCCTGGTTGCTATCATCGTCATCGTTGTGGGGCTCAGCGAGTGCATACACGGAGACGTCATCGAACGGGATCGTGGCTCGTGCGTGAGAGTCCCAGGGCTATCGGATGCTCGGACCGGGATTGATCCGTGCAGCGTCGCACAACATTCGCACGCGATCTCTTCGCAACATCTCGAACTCTAAGTAGAACTCATATGGCACCGTCCCCTCTTTCGTCCCAACCACAACTTGTAAAGTCAAACCCGGTAATCAACCTAGTCACATCAACCAGATAAGGGCTTGCTACGCTTCCGATCCCCTCAGTTGTCGGTATCGTGAAACTCAGTGGGTTCAAGATTTTTTGTACCCAAAACGTTGCCTACCAGTCTATCGATGTCGCGGTCGATAAAGCATCCACCCCTGTGGACCATCTGAGATACTTCTAGAACTACGAGCTCAACGAGGTCGGGTAGATCTCTGGGGCTGGAAGGGTCATTATAAGTCCCCATATCTTCATCATCCGAGAGCTCTGCTCTACCTCTCCGATAAATTGCACTCTCCGCTGCGAAGAAATCAAATAGAAATAAAAGCTGTTGACCCATTCTAATTCGCTCTGTGACAGCACCTTCGGTGTAGATTTTCGTCCTTTTCTTGGCAGTCGGTAAGAGGATGTCGAGGTGTCTCAGCAACCCATTAGACACATGGTCCGATTGGTCTGTGCCTATATTCGCACGCTATTTTTCAATCTAGTTGCCTGTAGGATATAGCATCCTGGCTAGCTATATCGGCTACGGACCCTGCCGTTCCGAAATGGGACCAAGTGCAGGTTTTCTTTCTTTCTTTCATATGCGGCTTGTACACTGGGGGTATGTCCAAGCAATGGTCGTATTACCTTGGGGAGACTTACTTAGAAAAAACCTTGTTTGGTTCACTTTAGACACTTGACACGACCACATCATGCATTACGCTCTACTTGACATCAAAGATGCCCCCAGTGTGTGCAGCAACTCTCATCTCTTCTCCGTCCAACGATAAAGCCCCCCTTCCCCCTCCGACGACTCGGGCGCTAAATCAATGAAATATGGTCGAACGCCACCTCCGAGGTTGTCTGAAATATTCTGTCACTTCATCCAAGTCATTAGACGACGTGATACGGTGATAGCTAACGTTTAAAGAAGGCACAAATATCAACCACTGGCGGAGCTGCTGCATCACTATTCTTCTCGACTATCAAAGCTCAGCGAGATCAATTCTTCTGCTGGTCAGATATTTGCCGGCCAGTCCGTCAAACGTCGCGGTCGGTACTGCCTTCAATATCATCCTTGTAAAGCGCAACTGCGGCGGCGCAATCCCCACCCTCAGGCCCCGAAACTCCATTGTGCGACAGCTCTGTTTCACCTCCTCTGCGAACTGTGCTCTCTGTTGCGGAGTGACTAGATAAATTTCAAACTTATCCAGGCTAAATTCCGCTTTTACTCGTTCTAGCTCTCCGTGCGGCAGTACTCTCAGTGTCGACGGAATGTTCCTTTCCTGGACGGTCGGCGAGAGCATGTTGAGAATGTATGTCAGCCGGCTGGGATGTACTTCTGGATCGTGCGGGTCTATTGATGCAGGAAGGGCTATGCAGCCCAGATGTAAGAGAGAAACCTCCCTTTTCCTCTCTTCCTTCGGCAAGCTGACCAACCAGTCCCCCTCAAAAAATTGGTGCAAATGACCATAAAACGAGCGCAGCTCGTCTGGTACGCGCACGTAATAGAAGACTGGTAGTGAGTATGGTATAAAACGGTGAGTTATAGTCCTCCCGGACCTTCAAGTGATGGTATGAGTCGCAAGTAACGGTGTAGAGTGTCGAGTATACCGGAAGCGCGGAGTTGACGAGTGCTAAGGAGTTGTCGGAGCTAGGGCTCAACAAAGAGAGAAGAGTAGAATATGATGATTATACACAGAGCTAGAGAGACAGCTTATATAGTGTAGAACTAGCTACGGAGTCCAGATATCTAATCTGTAGGTAGGTATGACGAGAGGAAAGATAGTGGCATAGGGTTAATACAAGTGGATATTACATACTGTGCATGATGTATATACAACTGTGCATGACGGTAAGTAGATCGGAGGTCAAGGGTTATGGAGTACAATAGGTCCAAGGGTTGTGAGGTCATAAGGCGTGGTAAACGTACACTTCAACTCTCCCCCTCAGCGCCGGTAGCGAGGTTGAGTCGTGAGACGAGATCGAGGTGGCGAGGCGCTGAAAGAGCCTTGGTGAAAATGTCGGCAAGGTTAGAGTCGGTGTGAATGTAGCGTGGTTCGATATCACCGTTCTTCACGGCGTCCCTGCAGAAGTGATGGCGTATAGCAATGTGCTTTGTGCGGGAATGAAGGTCTTGATTTTGGGCGAAAGCTAGAGCTGCCTGATTGTCGACGTGAAGGATGGTGGGTTGAGTCTGAGGAGATCCGAGTTCGGCGAGGACAGCTCGGAGCCAGATGGCTTCTCGGGTGGCGTGAGTCATAGCCATATATTCGGCTTCCATGGTGGAGAGTGAGACGATGGGCTGCTTCTTGGCTGACCATGAGATTGGTCCGCCGTAATGGAATAGGAAACCGGAGATGGAGCGGCGATCGGATAAGTTGCCGGCCCAATCGGCATCAGAGAAGCCGATAAGTTTGTCGTCGGCTGTGATACCACCGAGGGTGAGTTCCAAATTAGCTGTGCCCTTGAGATAGCGGAATACACGTTTTACGGCAGTCCAGTGAGCTTGGGAAGGATTGGAGGAGAACTGTGATAGGTGAGTGACAGCGAAAGCGATGTCGAGACGGGTTCCCATGGCAAGGTACATGAGGGAACCGATGGCGAGTTGATAGGGAGTGTTCTCCATGGAAGAGTCGGCTTCACCAGCGGGAAGGGGAGCGAGTTTGACATGAGTGTCGAGTGGAGTGGGAGCGGTGTTGGCGTTGGTGAGTCCGAGTCTGTCTACGATCTTTCGTGCGTAGCCTGCCTGTGAAAGATAGATGAGGCGTTTCTTGCGGTCTCGTCGGATCTCGAAACCGATCATAGCTCGCATTTCTCCCAAGTCGTTCATTTCGAAGGCGGTGCCGAGTTCTGATTTGGACTTAATGAGGCGTGATTTTGTGGTGCCGAGTGCGAAGTCGTCGATATGAATAGCCAGGAGTTCAATACCGTCAGAGTAGCGTCGAATGAATAGAGTAGGGTGAGAACTCAATGGGTGAAAACCAAATTTAGCGAGTTCTGTTTCGTAAACTCCGCGCCAAGCATGTC
>JANHQD010001128.1:0-51545 GCA_024721195.1 Marasmius sp. AFHP31
TTGACTTCATTTCGGTTCTTGGTACCGAAAGGGGAGGCGTTGCCGTGAGTGCATCAAGAATCAGTATGTTCTCCCACCTATAGACTTACCCTAATTCCTCCCTCGGTAATTCTGACTTCTTTGTGCATCTCTCTTCATTCCTCCCCACTCGATCTTCCACCACCTGGTCTTGATGACAATTGCCGAACAGCCCCGACCCCTTCTGATTTAGCTATTGGTGGTACATGAATGAGGGTAATGGCATCCGAGTACGGATACTCACTATTGCGAAGCACATTCGCTCTCGCTATTGAAGGGGCACGTTTGTGTAGTCTGAGCTGCAAACATGGCACAACTAATCTTTTGTTCGCTCTTTCGCTAGTTTTTTGCTCCATTTAACCACTCGCGACGGTCACCTCGACCATTTATATTATGGTCATATGTAGATCGTGGAATACGGTCCTGGGGAGGATATAGGTGCCGCAGATATTACGCTGTGTCTATATTTTAGTGGTTGTTGCGTCTTCTTTAATCCACGGAAAACATGAACTTTGTTCATTGGTTTCGCTCATTCGCGCCTTACTGACCACGTCGGCCCGTTAGGTTTTATATCAAAGAGAAGAATAGCTCAATATGAAACCCTAGCCTAACAAGGCACGGCTGTGATCGAGGTGCGACTCTTTATGTTTCCGGCGAGCTGCTGTTGATGTTTGTGGGCGTCGTATTGTCAAAGGTTCTGGAATGGGGCTGTCGGGGGAGGGTGGAGGAATCGAGAATCGAGTGTTTCATGTCAAAGGTCAAGCATTATGGTTGTGGCTTTGGGGAGAACGATGTTAGTCTGCTGAAACGTGAGCATCTCCTGCGGTCTTCCTTGTTCCTCATTCCTGGTTCGAGTTTTTTTATAAGTACTTGAACCTTTCTAAAGGGAATTCTGCGAGTCTACCAAGAGATGTCTGTATCGCCCCTTCGCTCGTCACCACTCATTGTCCCTATGCATCCTCTCTTCATTTCTCTATTTCGCGCATAGATTATATGCTACTCGTATGCGGACAACCTCTTCCCCGGACGTTACTACCCTAACATGCAAGGATTCCTCGATACTAATGGAAAGCTTTGTACCCCGACAACCCACCAGACGGGATCATAAATCACTTCGGTCGGTGTCTGGTACTGGGATGCTTTGTCGATAAATTGAGAAGATTATCGTTCGTTCGGTGAGGAATGTTGTGATTCTCAGGGTATATGGATCAGGGAGAACAGAGAGAGAAGAGAGAGAGGAGTAGACTCGGAATTGGCCAGCTGACATTAGGCGAGGTACGTTCGCACCACTTACCGTGGCTGGAACGTTAAGATGGGTTACTTATTACCCCGTCCATATTTTATCGGTTTCTCCTTTCATAGTATCGTCTTGCCTTTGGTGTATTCAAAAATTTATCCTGCACACATTGCTAGCGACCTTGTCTGTTGAGGTTCGCGCCACAGTGTTTACATTTTGAACTGCCGACTGATGTATATTGATTACAGTGAATGGGTTTTACCTCTACGGTCTGACCGTGTTCTTCTCTGCTACATTTTCTCGAAAGTCCTGAGTCGAGGCCAATTGGCCAATGGAAGGAGGAGAGGTTTCTTTCCCGTCCGCTATCGAATCACCAATACTACTCTGATCAACCACCTGAACGTTCCCAGGATCTATATGCTCAGACGAGTTCCTTGAAGTGGTTCGCAGTTGAATTCCGAGAGGAAAGGGGGCGATGGATCGGGGTTAGACGAGAAATAATCCAGCGGTAAACCGTTGAGGTGTGCTAGACACTACATGTTACGCTCCCACGATTGTGTTCAATCCACAGCATAAGAATCCAATGGTGCCGTTGCGGTAAACTAGCTGAAAAATGACAGGCCCTCTGCACATTTCAGAATATACGATACCTCTTCTCACGATACGATGGGAAGTGGCGTGAGGTAGTTCGGGAGAATATGATTGAGTTGAACCCAAATGTTTGGAGGATAATACGCGCTCGGGATCCTTTTCACGAGGTATGTCTATAAATGTCGGAGTAGATGCCACCGATCAGGCTCTCGAGACGCTTCCTCCTCACACCCTCGCCAATAATCCTCCAGGTGCTCCAGCCCCAAATCGTTGGTCCCCGGATCACAGAGAAGCTCACTGACTTGATCCAGCGATACTGGAAGACACATCGGGTGGCGCTTGAAATATCCCTTTGGCAGGCCTTGGCCGACTCGGAAGAAAACCAGAACGTCAATCCCGTGATGTATCCTGCTGATCCTTGGCTTCTTGGCATAACTCCCTTTGATCAGGCTGTCGTTGAGGAGGGAAAAGAGGTTGAACAACGCTTGTTTGTCTACCGTGACGCTGAGATCCATGTTAGCGAGGAAGGGGAGCTGTGTGCTTATCGAGAACGGCACAGACTCAAATTCTAGAATGCTGACGCCGTCGTATAAAGCCACCTCGTTCGCTACTAGATGGCGTATAAATAGAGATGCGTACTTGCAAAGGAGAGGATCTCCGGTTAAGATCAAGTCATGAATGCGGTCCAGCGGAGCCGGAACCTCGTGAGGATCAAGGAGATGACGGTCATCGCTGTGACCTGGCGCAATAAGACGAGTGATAAATGTCCGCTCTCGTATCCAGGAGTGATGATAAACCAGTAATCGGAGCTGGTGAAGAGATTGGAGAAGGGGGGTAGGGTTGAGTGAGAACGTGTCGAGTGCACGCTCCACATCATCAAGGTTGTAATCTCTGTCCAACCAAACAATGTTGTGGTCATACACAGTTGTCATGACCAAATCCGGAGGTAGTACTCGTAGCAGTGTCTGCAGATACGGACGCATCGACGGAATGTCGCGAAATTCACGTACGAGCCACCGGTACTATAGAGTGTACGTGTGGTGTCGTCAACATCGTCCATAGCCACCCAAAACTCTGTACCCCGAGGATCATCAAGGCCACAGAAGTTCTGAATAATGCCGAGGTCGACCAAGGACCAACTGGTAGCCCAGTCTAGTTTTGCGCTCAGGCTCTCCACGGCATCCAGATCTGGGTAGAAGCGCCTTCCCACGGAGTAGGATGTAACTGGCCGAGATAGAGGAGAAGGTGGACCGAAAACCCACACAAGAACTTTGAACACAGCGCACGCTTGAGGGGACTTATATGGACAAGTGTAGTGAATATCGGGTAGATAGTTGATTTCCTCCCAGCCAGGCAGCGTAGGAAACTCCGGATATGTACGAAGAGCAAGTTGGACAATGTCAATCCCAGGAAGGAGAGTTGTTGCGGTGTAGAACATGAGAGCAGTTCCTGCAACAACGGCAGCAATGGCGAAAAGAATCTGATGGTGAAAGCAGTTACAACCGCTGAGAATAAACCCGCCTTTGTGTTATCGTGAATGTTAGTCTATAAGTCACATCAACGGAATGACAACGCACAAAAACCAGAAGTGTGTCGATGTCTTCCCTCCAATCCTTATCCTTCCCATTGTCAATATCATCTAATCTCTCCATTACAGCCTCCCAAGCTTTCTCTGTTGGTAGGTCCTATCGGTGTGCTCAGAAATTGAATCATGTAGATAACACCGTGATTGTGTTCTGGCATGTCTATTCTCGCTTTCTACGCCCGCGAAAATCAGATGAATGGTATTGAGGGGAGGGATGGAGGTCGCTGACAATGTCTGAAGACAAGCTATGGTTGGAACACTCGGTAACACGTTTCTTGTAGTACCGTCGACCCTGATGATGGAAAAAATAAATGTTGGTCTTGGCCAGAACGACTCAATCAGCCTCGTGTTGATTCTGCCAGGCATCAATTCAATTTGAACCTGACAGCGGCAGGCAGGACAGCAAGAGGCGGCATTTTCGTTCACTTGGGAGTTCAGACATTCATTGGCAGTGCCTATAAAATGAGTAGACAAGAGCAACATCTACTCCCATGGATCGGCATAATTCTAAGGAAACTCCAGAGTGAAGATTGCTGAGACAGATGAAAGTAAAACTCACGAATGTCTAAGTCGGACTCTAGATGCTCATTACAGATCAGTCGATAATTATTGATCAGTTAGGGCAGTCATACAACTAGAGGGCCATAAAATACTGATATCCTGCATGCATAATGCGCAATTTGGATGGCGTCCCCCACCCGAACTCGTCATAGTTGGAGAAGCCTAAACATCCTCCATCTCGGCCTTTTCTGATGCTGACGATCGGTCACTAGAGATATGCGGGCCGGTGCCTAGGCCCGAGTTCTCAACCGTCCTTCGACTACTACTTACCCCTGTAGACGTTTGCAGCCCAAGATCTGCCTCAGCAAAGCTGAGCGAGGTCATCTTATCACGATGTACCGTCTCCCCCGAGCCGGCTTTGCTATATGCGACCCGAACAATTATCAGCGTCGGTGCAAGGCCCTGTATGTATCAGTAAGTGATCAAAAAGAGTTTCCTGATTACATTGCGGCAACGTACAGACAACTGAATCGTGAGTGCTGATAGATCCACCGGGATAAAACCTGCACTTCCGGAGTCCATAACAAATGGGAGAATGACGGAAACCAGAAGGGCGGTCGAGTAGAGCATCCCAGATTCGATGCTGTTGATTTTAGTTAGATCACCATTTGGTGGATAAGAAAATGATTCGTGACTTACATGATCGCGATGATCCTTTTATAACGTGTATCCATTCTTCTACCGAGAAGTGCTCGAGCCTCACGGGTCACCCAGCTGATGCGGCCAGCTACAGATAGAGGGGAACGGAACAATGAGTATCGGTGAGCCAGTTCAGTGCGCTCGTGGTGTACATACCCGTAAGGAGCGTCAGGGCGAAATTGAACGCAGCAACCGCTACGAACGCTCCCCGATTGACATTGTTTGCCCGTTTGAAAAGTGCTTTGTCGGACACGATCCCAACAAGCCTCGGAATATCACTGCCAAGTAGCAGGCCTTTTAGAATCGAGTGAGCAATGTCACGACGCCAAGGGGAAAACACTGGGTACCGTTGACGGCCACCGACAGCAAAACAAGTGGGTAGAGGATACTCTTTCGTGATTCCCAGACAATATAGCAACGATGAATCTGAGGAGGTTGTCAGACTCAACACAAAAGAGATGAGATCCTTGATCAAGAGATCAGACTCACGAGCATACCATCTGCGATAACACTAGCAGGGTGGACCCAGTGTCAGTTGATAAACTCAGCGAAGGAAGTCTGAACGTGGATGTACTTCATCAAAAATGCTGTCAGATCTGACCCTATCCTATACCCCAACTCGCAGGTTAACAATGAAACATAACAATTGGAAATAGCGGACGTACACAGTAGCACTCTTCAAGTCCGTCCCATTCAGATACTCCATGAACTGATCCCAGTCCTTCGTCTTTGCCGCTTCGAAATCCTTCACCGCTTGATAAGCTGTTGCGGTCGAATGGAAAACGACGTGTATTGTGTTGAGGACAAAGAGGGTGACAGTGCACCAGAGGTAGAGGTTACGGGCGGAAGTATGACGGCCATGACGACGGAGGAGAATGTGTATTGAGAGACCGAAAATGATCAGGTATGCGCCTGAGTCGATTGAGAACAGTTTTCCAGGAAGCGCACGACCTGAGACCCACCGTAGGTCAAAAACATCAACTACATAGGAGAAGAGGTTTAGTACGGCTTAGTCATAGCCAAACAAAATGAATATTGACCGAGAACGTAGCAATCGGGAAAGCAATGACGATCCCCGTCGACGTGTATGGCGCAAATCGTTCTTCAGGGCTGACGGATGCCATGATTGAGAAGCGGGTGATGGGGAAGAAACCACTGAACGCTTAATCAGTGTTATTCTTATCTATCGCACACTGCATTGCTTTGACTCCAGCAAGCGGTAGAGGTGTTTCGTGCTAATCACTCAGGTGACGCTCACTGATCTTCTCTCTATTCAAATGTTAGACCAAGAGCTCACGATAAAAAAGTCCGTACCACATTTTTATATATGCGGGGTTTAGTCTTATACCCGAATAGCGAGCGCTGATTCACTTTCGGAACGAATTATCTCGTTATCCCGAAATGTGCGCTGGAACGCGGAATATGTGAATGTCTTGCATTGAAATGCAAGAGCACGTTGGTATGGTAGAAATCTGGGCATGCGAAAAAAAGGGCAAATGGAGAGGCCCAAATTGTCACACCATATAGAGGACTGAGTGAATGCTATGAATATATACGTGCCTCGCGGCCACAACTGAATGGTAGGTGGCTGTGTCTTGTGATAGAGAAGTCTTCGAAAATCGTGATACATTACCTCGTACCCATGATTATCTCGAGGGATGTACGAGCCCGGAGAAATCTGTCCCACAGCTGGTTTTATGGGCTAGCAGCGTCGGCTGAGCGTTCGACGCCATGTTGGTAATTTTGCTGGACTGCAGGACGGGCAAAGGACGGGCGTCGAGATGAAGATGATGTAGATTTGCTAATGCTCCGAATACCTGCATGTGCATAAGAACTCTTTGTGAAATGACGAGGGAGTCGATCGGCGTTCACTTATGTGCCTATACTCCGCGTACGATGCATCCCCATCCAAAAATGGTCGATGAAGGTGGGTTCGAATAGGTTCGAATTCTCCTCACTGATTTTCTTACCCGATTCCAATCCCACTGAATATCCCTGCGTATAGTCTCAATGACCATACATGGCATCCGCTTTCCCAGATGAATGACAAGAAACGGGTCCAGCATTGATCTCCCAGGGCAGGGGAGGTGCTACATCAATGTCGAATATAGTGATTGATTATCAGCGTTTCCCGTGCTTCAGGTTAGCATCTTATGATTTGACTTTGGACTGGGTCGATGTTCTCCAGGTATCCCTTTGTACCGCGGGATGTGGTTGTCTTCCCAAAAGTCCTTGAGCCTAATCGGCCAATGGGCACTCCCTGAAGTGGAAGAAGTCAGTTCTTCGACTGACTATTGCACTTGCGTTCCCCATAGTACCCGTAGTAATCATCCTAGCGCCTCCTACAAGCATTCTCTTTACGTTATTTACCTGCCCGCGGAATTTTTCCCGCTGAGCCAAAGACCATCCGTGCGCTCGGTTGACCTAGCACCCAAGCCACTAGAAAGGCTGATGTTGAACCCGGGACGTGGACGATTATTCACTATGAGCTCGCGAGGATCTTAATCGGCGCGTGAGTCAAATTCCAGTCGGGATCAAGACCCGGAGATCGCCATACCGATAAATATTCACCGAGGGCCGACACACTGTACCACATTTGGATCCGTGTGTGAACCTTGACGTTCAAACATTCAAAAAAATGGAGAGAGAGCGTGAAACACCGTGACGGCTGGTGGTTTCAGCATGTGTGGTGCTTCTGTCGCAGGCATTGAAGTCATTAGATTATACCAGCTAGTTAACCATTCGCGGGTGTACTTTCGATGGTAACAATCCCGGCGACGAAGGTAAAGTAACCTGAGGATTTCCGAATGAAGTTTACGACGATTCGAGGGCCCAAGCATGTGAGGGCTAGTACACCGAACGGGGATACAAGGGGTGAACGGTAGAACACAACCCAAAGCACAGGTTGATGTATCCGTCTGAAAGAGTGCGGTATTGTCGTTGAATGATATTCCATTTTTTACCATGATCGTATGGATGGTAGGAATTCACGCCTTGTGGGAGCTATTCGTCCTTGTAGCGTAAGGAGCAAAATCTTCAGTGTATCACTTGCATACGAGAATACCGTCAAATCACAGTCTCAATGGCATTCAATAAAAAATACGCCAGCCGTTGGCGCACACTTTCGAGGTTTGAGCTTTCCCGGTACTTAAATTCGATAAGATAATCAGGGACCCCAGCCTCGTTCCTTCGATTTTGGCTACGAATACAATTCTTTCCGGATACGAGAGAGCTTGAGTACACGGATAAAATCATACGAGGTCCTACATCAATCAAATAATACAAGGTCATTCGAAAATCACGGAAGCTCCTTTCGAAAATAGATCCGGAAGCTGGGTAGTACTTACTAGTCCCCGGTATACCATATACATATAGTGATCGTAATAGATAGCTACGGTATCAAGCTGCCAGATAAACCACACTAAATCGTGTCAGCACACCACGCTGCCTTTTCGAGATCGATCTCTTCCCATAGCATTTCATCTCTCTGGATCACCCAGGATGACGGGGCAAGCGAAAGTCCCGAGAGACCAGAAGATAAACCTCCAACGTCTGGGATAATAGTACCGCCAAAAGCAGCCATGATATTCGACGAAGGGTCTGGAGGGCCACTAGAAGATTCACCTCCTGAGTGATGATGAATCTCAGCGAGCCACGCTGCCTTTTCGAGATCAAGCCCTTCCCCGAGCATGTCATCTCCCTGGATCATCCAAGATGATGGTGCAAGGAAGAGGCTCGCAAGGCCGGAAGACACCCCCCCAACGTCTGGGATGATAGTACCGCCACAAGTAGCCATGGTGTTCGACGAAAGGTCTGAGGGGCTGCTAGAAGATTTACCTGCTGAGTGATGATGAGGTCGCTCCGGCGAATGACGTTCACCGCCATCAACACACCCCTCTGCATTAACTTCAGGGTCGACACCTTCTGCTCTATTTGTTTCTAACGCCGGCGGGTTGATGATACTAGCGAATTTATCTCCTTCTTCCTCATTGAACGCGTTACCACCACCCGATGACTCTCCATCATCTGCCGGGGAGATTGAAGGAGAGTCTGCGGAGTTGAAATGGTCAAGTACTATACCCCCTCCCTGGTCCTGCACTGGCAAAGATGGATCGACAGGAGTAGCGGGGTTCTCTCCTTCGTCTGTCTTCGACGCATGACCACGACTCAACGAATCATCATCAACCGCCGGAGAGATTGGAAGAGAATCTGCAGAGTCGAAATAGTCGAGTGGTAGTCCGTTGACGTGTGCGACGCACTTCAAGGAAAGCGCCCATCTCGACTTCACCTCAGCAAGGCCATCATCATCCCGCTCTGGAGATCTACCCTTCACAATTGCATTGAGGGATTTAAGGAATGATCGGCCGTCTTGCGAGGTAAGAAGGTAAGGAACCTCATCGGTCGGAGTCTCAATAGGCTCTTTTAGTTGAATGAGCTCGTTCCGAAGTTGCGGTGGGTAACCCTCGAGATTGGCTGTGGTCTTGCGAAAGAGGTAGTCTCCTAGATATCGGAGTCGAGACTGACCAGAGTCAGCGTCACATATCTGTTTATAATCCTCCATACGTTCGAGAGCCACGTGTTTGGTGGCCTGATCACAGAGCAAGGTGTTTAGGCGATCCAAGGATACTGGGAAAGATCCCAGAAGGCGAAAAAAGCCATCCGGTAACTGACGAGAGATCCGGAAGATATCTAAGGCATCTACCCAGCTGTATGAACGGTAGCCCCAGCAATGCTCTTCGTTGATTACACGGAGCCAATCAATTAATAGGTGCTCGTGGGGCAAGGTCTTGGGGTCCACCGTAGCAAGAGGTCCTAGAAATGGGATGATGACTGCACAATCGAAGTCCTGGCCAAAGGAAAGACGGCACCGCAAGAACCACTCGATGTATTGGATTGCTGCTTGGGCTTGCGACTCACCTCCCACCATCAACTGGAATATTCGGGTCATCGGGACGCAGGGTTCCTGCAAGTCTGAGAGATATTGGCCATGCCCCAAAAGTTCCGTCGCACAATAATCGATTGCGCATGGCTCTGTTATCCAGAGGTGATGAACATAAAGTAACTTTATGTCCAACACAGAGTAGGAGAAGAGTGTGTCGAAGGGATCCCTACGGGTCAGTTCTTTCTCGACATCTTTTGCTGTGTAGTCCCTGTCGCATCGAACGATTTTGGAGCTGAAGATGGCCGGCATTGCCAAGTGGGGAGGTACTGCCCGAAGAAGGGCTCGTAAATGAGGTAGCATCAATGGACTGTCTCGGAACTCGCGGGTAAGCCATTGGTAGCCCCTCATCTCGTACATGTCTGGACACATATGTATTCGAGAGAAACGTTCAAGAATGTTCATGTCAACCGAACGCCAATGTGCGTGTTTTTGTGGTTCGTGCATCACTGATTCGACGTGCGTCACACGAGTGGTGCGCGCCCAAAAGATTTCGTCGTTGCGGAGGATTTTCCTCAGGTAATGAGATACAAGTGGACCAAATATCCAGGCGATAAACTTGAACATGGCCCATGCCTGGGGAGACTTGTATGGACAAAGATAACATATCTCGGGTATTTCGGATAAGGCAGCGTTGAACTTGAATTTATCAGACTCGCGTTCATCGGGATCAAAGCCGGGGTAAACCCGGGATACGAGCCGAATAATGTCGATTCCAGGAAGCAGCGTCGTTGCAATATAGAAGGCAACTGCACATCCTATAACAACAGATGCGATGGCGAAAGGAACGTGATGTGTCATCCAAAGGAGCTCCAAAAGACCGGCGAAGAAGCAAAACAAGGCTGCCTCGAGAATGATCGGGAGGGCTGCGAGGAATGATGGAACATGCCACCGCTGGAAGCTCTCGCTTCTGAAACACCGAAGGGACAGCCACTGCTCGGGGGTCTGTGTATTGTCGGCTCGTCGATACTCTCGGATCCACTGTTTGCACATCAACCCAAATAGGGCATCGACAAGAGAGAGTATTAAGCTGAGGAACCAGAAGAAGTTGATACGGATGACCGAGGGGGATGGAGTAAATGGAGTGGGCTCGAGGGGTGTGACGTTTTGGTTATTGAGCTGGGCAGAGATCTGGGCAAGAATTACAACGCTCTGGTTAGAAGGGTCTTCTGAGAGCCATTTATATGACTCGATGGTGAAGGCAGTCACCACTGCCGAGAATAAACCAGCCTGAGAACCAAAACTCATCGGTCAAATTTCTTGGCCTATGCATGGAAAGAAAACGCACGAAGACGAGTAAGGTGTCGATATCATCCTTCCAGCCTTTCTCTGTCTCGCTGTCGATCTGCTCGACCCTCTTCATGACTTCCTCCCAAGCTTTCTCCTTGGTCGGTAGTTTCTGTCGTTATTCCGCCAAATCAGCTAAGTGGAAACAGCTTAGGCGTCGAAAAGTATAGGGCGTACCTCAGTCTTGTCTCTTTCGGGATCCTCCTTAGTGTTCGATGGCATGACGAGTCTCGGGCTTTGCTCAGGTGGGGGAGAGGATGGACGTCGACTTGAAAGCGGTGGCCAGCACGTTTCCTCAATGCTTCGAATTGCTGCGTCCAAGTAGACATGAGGACTTGACGTGGCTTGACTTCGGCGGCCTCTTTCATCTGATTGATGTCCGATGTTTCAGAATCAATGGATCTTAGAACCTCTGGAAAACCTCTGAGCGAGTGGGAGAGTAACCCTTCGTGTACCTTCTTTCGGAGTGTGGTTCCGAAAAACGGAGGGAGGGCGAGTCAACTCTAATTTCGGGTAGATCGCCCGAAGAAGGTCCGGACTACGCTACGTCACATGCTGTCGGCGCCGAACCTTTCCCACCGGCCACCATCAACCGGACGGTCTCTAAGATCAGTTCTTGCGTTCTCACTCTCACCACCATCGGACGATGGATACAACGACGTCTACTTCGACCAACAGGACAACCCTGAGGGCTTTATTCACGAGAAGCACGATATCACTGACGAAGCAACGGCCAGTGGTGGTGAAAGATTGGTTGATGGATAATGCGTGGGCTCTCGCTCGGTCAGTTTTCGTTGCTGAATGTTGTATTCTAAATCATATCTGATGTGCTGTCTTTTTAGCACTCGTTCTTGTCGCCAATGTTGTCATTCCCCGAGACCGTATAACGGAGCGTCGGCAGGTGCGCATGCTCAAAGACGTGCTTCATAATCCTGGATCCAATTTACGTGCTTGGAGGGAAGGACATATCAGACATCGAAGATGCGAAAGAATAGGCCAATGCAGCGCTATGTCAAGTCGAATCGGAGACGGTTAAGCTACCGACAGGAATAACTAGCATCTAAGGCACGAGAGAAGACGCTGAGGCTGGAGAAACGGTATGGTACGTCTTTCTTTTGGTTGTTTGGATCATCTTTCCTTTTCTCCAGCATATGGCATCACTATCAAGGTCGACTCAGGGCCATGCCCGTCATTTTCTGTCTATCCGTTTCTCCTGCTATTCTCCTGCGGATATTTCGTGTTATTTTTGCTGAATGTGCGTCTTCTTTCAGGCAATCTCTCCAGGCTTCCGGGCTACAGGATCCGTCCCTAAAGTTATGCACGGCACCGCCAGCGCTGAAGCTGCATTGGTCAAGTTTCATCCCTCATCCCCGTTATCAATGTCATCCGTCAGCAGTGGAAACTCCCTGTTGGTGTCGATCTGTATCCTGGATTGTCTCGAATCTCTGTCTCACTCACGATACCCTCGCCGTCACCGCGTCCGCCACAAACCCGACATCTGGACACATCGACGAACTTTATCTATTGAGTGAAGGCTCGAGCTACGGCTCAGGGATGATATATGCTGTTGTACTCGTTTATCTATGTGATTATGGACACGATTCTGCCCCAACGAAGGCATAAACGCTTGCTGACAAGGGGGTGGCAGGAATGGAATTTCCGGTCCGAGGTAGGGGGGGGGGGGAGGGGGCCGAAGGCCCTTAAAATTTTTTTGTACCCTACCGGTACTGACCCAAAATTCCGGGTTTTGAGGGGTCCCTGAGTCATCTAGAAGCCTCAGAGTGGACTTTCTGCTGTGTTAAACAGCTAGTAGATGTATCCAACATGCCTTGTGTGCATTGTAGCTAGAAACAGACCACAAAAGCCCGCTATTGCTGGGAAAAGTGAAATTAATTACTTATCTGGCACGTGAAGCACGTGCACTTACCATATTTAGAAGGAGGGGGGGAGGGGGGGGTGCCCGACCCGGGCTTACACGCGACACTTAAAAAAAAATTGACACTCCCTTGCTTGCTGATATATCCCCTTCCCACCCATCGCCCACCCTCTTATCCCGATACTGGCCTCTTGGGGAGCAGGGTGTGGTTTATATCTCAATACCTACATTTCGGTTCTTCAAATGGCCGTAGCGTGTTTATACTACCTCTACCCGAGTGGCTTAGATTCCTTCATAATGTGTACTACAGGGGTTCGCCAAGTGGGCCACCCCTGGGAAGTGGGCCACTTCGTATTTTTATGGAATGTCCCGTAGTTATTTGATTGAACTTGAATCTAAGGCATTCGGTAGACCTTGAACGAGGAAACACACAAATTTGGGTGCCTTCCGACCAGTGTCCCGGAAGTTACGGCAGGGCGAATCAATGGATTTCCGGAAATCATGTGGTTTTCTTAATTTCCGTTGCCGCTGTTGAGAGAAATGCACGGTCTGCTTCTATGCACTCACGTCTCCACCTATCACAAGCTCATCTTCCTCTCTTTTGACGCCCTCTGAGTATTCAAAGCCCACCAATGGTCCGATAATGACCGATTTTAACCTCTTACCATAGGTTTTTGTCAAGCCTTCACCCCGAGAGGCCGGCAAAGTCGGGGGTGACATCTTGGGCACAAAGCCAGCTGTCGCTTTCTCGTTTGGCACAGCTCAACAGTAAGTCTCAGCCATCCTTTCTCTATTGTGAGAATGTTTTTTTGCATGCCAGGTGAGCAATTTCCCATGCCTGGCCCACTTCCCCAAATTCACTGATTTTAGATCCCCGTCACGAAAAAGATCATATCTTGCTCAGTCCTCAACCAAACCTCACAAAACTTGCAGGTGCCATGCCCGGGATGTCAGAATAGATATGTAGGTGGTTTAGATGCTCTAAATACTGATTCATTCTCCCCGACACCTGCCCCTTGCTTAGGTGGCCCACTTCCCGAAGGCTAGTAGTAGTATTGTATATATTCTAACCAGATCATTACCTCTGCTTTTTCGCTCCGGCATTCAGCCTCAGAGAGCGAAGACAGATATCACATATTACGACACTGGTACCGTTGCCCAAGCCATTTGAGGCGAATGTGCTTTGACCTGGCTCTAGAGCGGAAGGAAAATTGACGAGAGACTGTGCACATATCCCTTTCTTGATGGTCTTCAAGATATATACCTTGATGTAGTTGTGCCGCCAGAACTGGGCGTAACCAGGTCAGAGACTGGCACCCTCATGATTTGATCAATGACGTTCAAAAAAAACGTGCTTGGGGCCCAAATGAAGATTGAACTTAGGATCTCTCGCAATGAACTCCAATATACCGTAAGCATACGGGCCGCCGGAGACTTAAAGCGAGAATCATACTGCTAGACCATTAGACCAGTAACAAAGAGTGTTTTACGTGCGGTCATCGTCTGACATCTACGGTCAACTTTAATGGATACGTGGTATTTTCGAGCTGAATCGACAAAAGAGCTGTGGTAAACCTTGAGTTTCTCACCCCAGCCCATAACCCAACGATACCAAATCACAACCTATTCCCTTACCCCCCTCTTCTCCCTGTACATTCTCTCCTGCTACGTTCACCACTGCCTTCAGGAGGTCATATTCAAGCGAAAAGACCGTGACGTCCTTATCACAGATCTTCCTGAAGTAGCAATTAAGACTACTTCGTATATTTGGGTTTCCTAAAAATATGTGCAGCCAAGCTCAGGTCAAGCACTCTTCGCCCTTTAACGCAGTATTGCACCCATCTTAGACGTACATTGTACACCACTCAAGCTTGTTGACCCCAGTGGTAACCGTCAATCCTCAACCGCCATCGTACCGGTCACCCTTACACCGCTGGCGTTCGTGACTTCTCGACAAAGCACATTCGGACGAAAGTAGGACTCGAGCTACACATACTGAGAGTGATCAACGTCACTTCTGCTCATCTATATTGTTTTAAAGCATTCATAGAAACGCCTCAGCTCGTCTTCTTCACCTGATATGGGGTCGGAGAAGGGCCAAGGCATTGCAGGAAAAATGGAATGATTGAAGCGACCGCTTATCCAGAGTCTCCACTATCTCATTCACCGCTCGCTATCGACCGTTTCGTCCGAGGAAGAGAACATGGCGCCGCCCAATGGTTCATTGAAGGCATCATCTTCATTGCTGGCGAGTATCTCACCAACCCCGAACACACAGACGCCCGAAGATTTGGTCTCGATACGACATTTTCGTTGTTCCGTTTCAAAACACTACTGGAGGTCTCGTTCAGGCGTTTTCAACTCCAGGAACCGACTGGGACACCAAAGGGAGAGGAGGCCATTCGGCGTCGAAAGGACGAAGATCTTTCATTCGGTTGTTTTGTAGGAGTGTACCCCACTATTTCGCTGGGGATATGGGGGATTTGGTGGCAAAAGGGCAGGTTTATGATCATACGAAACGTGAGTTGGCTGAGGTGAGTTTTGGATTGTGGAAATATCGGTTGTGGGGCTTTTATCGAGGGTTCCTCGTAGGAAGTTCTCGATATGGATGGCACATTAATTAGATGGGTTTGATAGATTATTTACCCGTCTCAACGAGTCCTGACTGGTTATTTGCCCTGGATGTGATATAGGTTTCAATCACTCGAGTTGCAGGTGGAGCGACGCACAGGAAATTTACGCGTTATGTCGTAACACATGGTGTGAGTTTTTGACACGGCTAGTCATGCACAGAACCCTTCTCACAAGAGTCGATGCCCACCCGGTTTTTGCGTCAGGAGGTACGCCTACTGGTCGTGAGCGGGTATGAATAAAGGGAGTAGGAAGACTGGTGTGAGTATCTTTAACTCTGAAGCCCAATGTCAGAGCATAATGAATTGTTGCATAGAAACAAGATTGATCTGAATGACGGCACTAGAAATAATGATTGCTTCGTGACAAAGAGAGCTGCCCCCAAATTCGAGTGTCACATTGGTGCGAATGTTTGAAGCATGCGGCCGAGAGAACAGGCTGTTCATACACTACGAGAGAGAAACAGCATTGAGATAATTGCGCATCTCTCGCCACACGTGGCACTCAAGCTTTTGAATTATGCTTCACGATGTCTCCACCATCTCGGATCTCTCCGCTACCTACCCTTTGTTCCGAGGTATGCATCTCCTCTCTGCCCTTCTCGCTATCAACTTTCCACCGCCTCTCTGTCAAGACAAATAGCAACAGACATACTTCGGTATCTTCTTACCGGTGTCCAATGCTACAATTCTAGGTTGTATTGTTTGGCCGAGCTGTCGGCTCTCTCCTCAACTGGAATGATTCACTTCTCGAGATCTTTCGGTGGAAGTTACAGACCCCAAATCTCACTTTTTGGCCTTTTCCTACCAGCTTAGCGGTTGCACGGAATAGTGTTGAGCACCGACTAGAATATACAGCCCGGAAGAACCACTGCAAGTCATCGTTACTTTGACCATAACTGGGTAGGCTAACCCCACGCTACACTTCCTCCGTTTTTTGGTCGAACAGGCTCGGGCTGATCGTTATACCGGCTAATTCCGATCGTGAGATCTCTTGTGGGCAAGAAATACGACGTCAAGGAAATATCAAGATATATATTGTGTTAATGTGCTCAAAGCAACCCGCAAGACCTGTCGATGACGCGTAAATGGCCATCCGGGATGGACCACTCAACTTTCACCTGGTTTCACCCCGTCTTTGACCTGCTGTCACCCTACCCTTTACCACACGGCCTTTGAATGCCTGTGGCCCCGCAGAAACTGTTAGTCAATGATGCTCGCGGCTCAAATATCTCGAGAGGTGAGGAGGGTTTTATCATAGTTTGTTCAATTCCAACTCTGTCAATAAACCTCACCTGTTAGTAATCTACACTCGGTACAGTCGAGACCGAGCATCAGGGAATGATACACACTAGACGAGAAGGCGTTTCGGTTGAGAGCAGGTTGCGAACCGGCCTCGAGGCTTCCATGACCCTTGTTGGGGGAGTTTGAAAGCCGAAGAGTGATAGGTGGTCCGTATTCACACAGCAACAGTGGTAAGAGTAGTCAAAAAACATCAATGTACGCTTCGAGCTCACAAAATGCATTGAGATCCCGGCGGGTTTAGATCAAAGACCAGGAAGCCTCAAGTCTCTTCAGAGTTACCCTTAAGTTTCAACCTCAATAGTGTCTCGATTGAGCCTCATCCGAAACGCATCTTATCTTCAGTGATGGCTGTTTCTGATCACCACCCACCTGGCAGTGGAGCATCTACCGTTTCGCGTCTTAAATCCAACACATCGGCTACAGCATGCGTATCAGCGAGGGTTTGAGCACACATATATAAATAACTACGTGATTTATACCAAAATAGAAGCTATTTTCATCATGGCATCCAACGATACCGAGTCGGCGGCGGCATTTCTGACCTTTGATATTGTATTTGTCCTACCTATGAGCACCCTCCTAGTGCGTTCATTTCTCTGCATTGAACCCTCGACGTGCTTCGAGAACTAACTACCCCGGGCTCTAGGTAATCTACGCGACTTATGGTGGGTTGAAAGTCTTTCAAATAAAACATTGTTTGACTACAATACTTCGAATAGGCATATACATGGTTGTTTTTGGGTTGTCGATCCGTGTTTTGACTCGCCACCGAAATACCCAGGCCACACGAATGCTGTACCTGTGGTTAACGACGGTCCTGTTTGCTTTGGATACCCTCTACGTCACGGGGTATTCGATTCAAGAATTCCGTCAAGTCGCGCTCCAGTATGAGGCAGCGAGAACCCGAAATCTGGATCGGCTTACTGAGGACATGTTTGAGGACAAGGTTATTGATGCTGGATTGTGAGCTTGATTTTTTGCGTCTGATCTCCAGCACTGACGGTTCCTTAGTGCGATATGGGCTATAGTAGTGGTCTTAATGAAGTGCGCCGTGAAATCCGACTGACACGATCCGAGATGTCTTACCTAATTCAACACCAGTGCGGTTGCCGATTGTATACTGGTAAGCTGGTCCACCCGCGAATCGCGGTGGGATAGTATCTGACCTGTACTGAAGGTTCACCGCTGTTACGTTGTTTGGAACTCGAGCAAAGTAGTTCTCTATCCTTCGGCTTTCTTGTCTTTTGCAATCAATGGTGCGCGTCCCCCACTCATCTACGTGTACCCCGGCTCGTCCATCCTCGAATGAAGCCACGTTGCTCGGAGCGGGTATCCCTGCACTCGTCGGGTACTTTACGGAACAGAGTTTGCGTACTTTGGCAAATGACATCAACAGCGCAGCTTTTGTTGCGGCGGCGTGTTTTAACTTCGTATTGACGATGATGACAGGTATGTTTATCCCAGTTCCCTGAATCTGTAGACTACACATATGGCTACAGCCGGGCGTATCTGGTGGATTACCCGTGAAGCTCGAAAAGTCATGGGAAAAGACATCAGCTTGGGGTATAAAATGGCCACGAAAATCATGTATGTATGCTCTTACTCTCTTCTTCCAACTCTCCCAACTCATTATTAGATTTCATTGTTCGTCCACTTAGTGTTGAGTCTGGGCTTATATACTCCACAAGTCTTCTGATTGTGTTCATCTATCAACTCATCATGGGAGGGGTTCCGGTCCCTTTTGATCCTACGGTCATACCTGCCCAGTTATCGGTGCGTACCACCTTCTGCAAGTTGGCGGACAACGGAAAACTGATAATGCTACGTCTAAAGGGTCTTGCGCCCACGATTATCATCGTCAGGGCAGGGTACACGGAGTCCTCAGCTGGAGGTCAAACTACGGGGTTGAGTGAGGCGGAACAAACTTCAATAAATCTCTCATCGCCGTCGGAGTAGACACAGAAGCCTTGTAACCCCCGCCGCGTATTAGAGTGCTTGTATACTGTAGACCAAGCATGACTATTTACGTTATTTATGATCATTTACCTTTTGTACTTCAACTTTCCATCTTCATCGTCGCTAGTACTCTGTACCTTGCCTATTTCACAGAATAGACAGAGGTTGACCCTCACGACTCTGGCGAGAACTATAGGGCTCCTTACAAGCCCTTAAGTCTTATGTAGATTCATGCTCAACAGAACTGTGGAGCTCCTAAGACGTCGTCATCTAAGTAAACGCATCAACTATACTTTTGGCTTTCATGGTCAATTTTCGGTGCCTGTTGTAGGGTGCTGATGTTCGTACAGTCCCCCGGTTTTGTTGGTGATGGAATCGCTGCAGGTCTCAGACCCGTGCCACGAGTGGCTCTCTCGGCATCGGAAAGCTTGGTCAGAGTAATTTGCTTGCACCGTCTGGATGTGAAGTTCATCAAGAAAGCGGCGAAAACGCGAGTTGATGTCGTCTCAGTCGACACATTTCTGGCTGATTCCCTCAGGATTCAGATTGATTTGATTGAATATTCGAGCTAAGCAAGCAAGAGGCCTCGGAGGGACTGTATCAAACACTTGCTTCATTTCATGTGGTAAAACAGTTTGACTCGAGCTTGACGAGTTATCAAGAAACGATTTCTGCTCAAACCTCTTACATAGGCAATCTCAACCGACGCACATCGGTGGAAGATCACTTTATTCACGTTGAATGAACTCACAAATTACGACTTCGCTTCAATCGGGCCCACTCTGATCTACCCTGATATCATCATCTCAAAGTCAAGGCTTCAAGTGTCCCGAAACGCGGCATTGGAATTATCCCATATACTGCGCGATATACCCAATCGTCCAGCGAATCCCAAAGCATCCAGTTCCCCACATCGGACTCCGAGTCAACGAAACGGTGTACCTACATTGTCCTTCTACTCTTCAATCTGGTTTATTCACAATTCCATCGCTGGCCACATCTAAGTGGGTCTTACGCCTTCCCGATCTTTGGGCAACACCATGTTCGGTTATATACAGAACGTTTCAATCGTACATATGCGTAAATTGATAGAGAAGATGAGAATCGTAAAGGTAGGTAAGTAATATCCACTAGGCCTTGGTGTACTGTATGTTGTACTATCGTGATAATTCTGGGTCATTAGTCCCCGGTCAAGTAGTCAAGCAGCTGACCTTCGAGTCCGACGCTGCCTCGCCCTCTAGTTAAACCTCTTCCCTAGGCTTTCCATCTCAATTTCCTGAGGCAACGGTGTGAGCAATGGGCCCACCGGGCCAGAAGAACCCACCCCGGTATCGACGCCTCCTTGCCTTTCTATCGTTGACATCGATGGGCCCACAGCAGCTGCCACACCACCACCACCGGATGCGTCCACATTATTCGCTGAGGCGCTCGATAGGGGGTTTGGAGTGTCGAAATAGTCGAGTGGTAGTCCGTTGAGGTGGGCAACACACTTCAAGGAAACTTCCCAAACTCTCATTCTATGATCGTACCGGCGACGTCCTGAGCATCTACGCTTCAAGATTGAATCGAGAGATCTTAGGAACAATAGGCCTTCCTGCGAAGTGAGGAGATAAGGCAACTCGTTGGCAGGAGTTCCGGAAGGCTGTGTCGATGTTTCTAACACCTCTCGGAGATGCGGCGGGAAGCCATCGAGATTGTCGGGGATGTAGTGGAGGACGTAGCGGCGCACCTGAAGAAACAGATAGTAAAGCTCTGCATAGTCTGTATCCAGTATCTCGTAGTAAGCGTTTATGTATTCGAGGGCAATGGCATTTGTGGTGTGATTGCAGAGCAGGGTGTTGACACGATCCATTGATACTGGGAAATATCCCGTATGGCGGTCAAACCGGTGCCTTGGTAAACGTGGACCAACTCCGAACGTGTCCATTCCATCTATCCAGCTATAGAAACTCAATTGTCTGTCGGGTGGGTATGTTTCCCCACGCAGCGTGGCGTTGATCAAAGTGAGTAAATCAACCAGCTGTCCCTTGATATCTGAACGGAGGTCCACTGTGGCGAGAGGGCCGAATAATGGGACAATAGATTCAAAGTCGAAACTGGAGGCATCACGATGAATATCTGCCGGATGCTGCATAAAGTGCGTGATGCATGGGAGGGCCATTGTACGGGTATCGTTCTCCAGGATCATCTGGAAAATCCGAGTGAGTGGAAGAAAACGTTCTCTTGGAGTGAAGAGATAACTCTCATTCCAGGACCATGGAGGGGTAAATCTACAATTTTTGAAGTCTACGTCTGTCGTCCAAATGAAATGGAAAGTGAGCAGACGCAGTTGTAACTTGGAGTAACCGAAAGGAGTGGGGGCTTTCTGGGAGCAATCTTCCTTGAAGAATGCATTGTCTATGTCTGTCGTGATCCATTCCCTGTCGAGTCGGCAGATGTTGCAGTCGAAGATGCCTGGCATTACCAATTGGGGAGGTAATGCCTGAAGAAGGGTTTGCAAATGGGGAATCATCAATGGAATATCTCGGAACTCGTGTGTTAGCCATCGGTGTGCTTTCAGGCCATATATATCTGGACAGCCTTTGAATCGAGGGAAGCGTTCAATGACGTCCAGGTCAACCGAAAACCAGTCTCTGAGGTCCTGTAGTTTGTACCTCACTGCACGCACGGAATCATTCTGCGAGAAGTCCTCGTGAAACTTTTTTTTCAGGTAATGCAGTATAATCTGTCTGGAAAACGGAGATGAAGGACGGAAAACCGAAGTAAGGAGTTTGAACACAGCCCAGGCTTGGGGTGACTTGTACGGACACATGTAATCCATCTCGGGTATTTCGGACATCGTCTTGCCGAGGTGGCATCCATCAGAATGGATTCCTGGGTGAACACGGAACACAAGTCGAATGATCTCGATGCCGGGAAGGAGCGTTGTTGCAATGTAAAATGTAATTGCAAATCCTATAATGATTACCGCAAAGGCGAAGGGGGTGCGGTGCTTCGTCCAAAGCAGCTCCAAGAGACCGGCAAAGAAGAAAAAGAGCGCCACCTCGAGGATAATCGGGAGGGCCGCAAGGAATGATGGGACGTGCCAACGCTCGAAGGATTCGCTTCTGAAGCAGCGTAAGGACAACCATTGCTCTGGGCTTCGGGTCTTTGTTGGTCGTCGATACTCTCGAAGCCACTGTTTACACATCAGCCCGAATAGGGCGTCGACGAGGGCCAGTATCAAGCTGAGAAACCAGAATACGTTGATACGGACGACTGAGGGGGATGGGGTGAATGAGGTGGGCTCGAACGACGTGGCATTACGGTTGTTGAGCTGGGCAGAAATCTGGGTGAGGATGGCGATGTTCTGGTCGGCGGGGTCCTCAGAGAGCCACTGATAAGACTCAATAGTGAATGCAGTGACGACTGCAGAGAATAAACCGGCCTGTTGGCGAATATTAGCCAAGGTTTTGGGGATAGCTGGGATCAGAGAACGCACGAAAACGAGTAAGGTATCAATGTCCTCCTTCCAGCCCTTTGCCATTCCGCCATCGATTTCCTCAACCCTCTTCATAACTTCCTCCCAGGCTTTCTCCTTCGATGGCAGTTTCTATGGATATCCCACGTGATTAGAACAGAGGAATAAATAGGGCATCACGGCATACAGCACGCACTTCTTTCTCTGGAACTTCGCCTGTATCTTTAGTTTCATCCTTGACATACAATGGCATGTCAGAATGTCGGGTTTGGCTGAGCTGTGGAATGGGTGCGAGATGGGGGTCTGAGTTCAAGATGGTTGGCAGTGCTGAAGTATTGCTGTCTGATTTCGGATCTGTACTATACTATTTCGAGATATTCGTCAGGGGGTGTGACCCGTGACCAAAATATCCACTTTTGGTTTTCGACAGAAAGGCCCATCCGCCGTGACCAGCCGAAAAATTTTGCGAAATTCGTCGTTTCTGGGCGATTTTTGGGCCAAATTTGTGATCGAACCTTTGGGAGTTTTCGACAGTGAGGCCTGGGACGCGTGACAGGGTGTGACGCACAATTGGGTCCCCTGTGACACGTGACCTGATCATCATCTTGAAATGGTACAGTATTCCAGACAGATGATAAAACAGGCAAGAGAATTCTGATTATCACAGTACATACACCGGCCTATTTATACAAAACAAGGACCAGGCAGCCAAGTCCGTACAGAGCCCGGTGGATACAGAACAAGAGTACATATTAAACCACACAGGTAAGTGGAAACTACAAGTCTGTCCGAGTCAAGAGGAAGTAAATAAGGGTCCGTAGGTGGAAAGAAGTGGAGAGGACACCGGCCGAGGTTGTCGGCCAGGTACCAGTATTAATGCGGTGTACGGCCCGTGAGTCAAGGAAGAATACACAGACGCAAACGCCAGGATAACAATGCCTTGTCCTCACGTTGCAAATGACTGTGTTCGGCCTTACATGACGGTCATGATGTAATTAGTCGGACCTTCGGAGATATCGGGAACACGGATGAATGAATCTTATTGACGGCCCGGGCCCCACGCTTCATTTTGCTGTTCTTGAGCAAGACAGCCCATTTGCCCGACTTCTCAGTGTGCTATTGCTTGCTCTTTTCTACTAGTCGCGGCGATTTCCCGTCACTTTCATATCAATAAACACACTCGCGCCCGGCCGCATAGATTGCAATTTGAAAATTGGCAATGAGAGGGATTAAAGAAGCTATACTGCGGTAAGATTTCGTTGAGTCTTTCTGTATGTTTCTGATCCTCCGCTTATGCTTCTACAGTCAAAGCTTCTCATCGTATTTCAGCAAAGGACGAGCACATTCAGCCTCGAACAATGCTTTTTATACAGAAGATGCAAGATACTGGAGTGCGCAACCGCCTCGTCGAAGGGAAAGTTAGAAAGACTGACTTCACGAAGCTAAGCGCGGAATGGCCCTCCTACCAGCACGGGGTACTCATGTCCATGCTCCAGTCTCTCTTCCTGAGACATATCCTACTGGATCGCCTTTTCTCCAATGCCTGGTACTGATTTTCATGGTCCTCTAGTTTCAAATCCCATTCGGTTTGGTGAAGCCGCCGGACGTCAACTCAAACTCAAATAGAGAGCAAGATTAATGGGAATTCAAAACTTTTAGATGTTGGAATCTTGGACACCTCTCTGAGACCCCTTGCCACGACAGTAGAATCGGGTATTACAAG
This sequence comes from Marasmius sp. AFHP31, assembly GCA_024721195.1. NCBI lineage: Eukaryota > Fungi > Basidiomycota > Agaricomycetes > Agaricales > Marasmiaceae > Marasmius > Marasmius sp. AFHP31. The sequence continues at coordinate 23,808 of JANHQD010001128.1, forward strand.
GAGGGAAGGCTCATTGAGTCCCAGGACGGTAAGCATTATATACTTGTTTGACCCCCCTGCTAATCTGACCTATCTACTCATGTCATATGCACGGGCGAAAGCAACGGTTAGCATCCAGCTCTCGCAGACTGTGTGTCATCGAGAAGGTACGTTCAAGTTGCTTTCGAACTGGATGCTGATAACGCTAATGTATTGCTTCTCTAACATCATTGTTCATGTGGCGGATTGCAGGACACATCAAAAACAAGCAGTGATACCGGTTAGATCCCGAGTTTATTGGCGTGCTACCAGGGGAAGTAGACATTCTCGTCGGTATGCTTGGAAAACCGTCGTATTTGTATTCCGTCGATGAATCATCAATAGAATCTTGATGGTGGAATAGGTATAAGTGGTGCCTCCCTAATGTCACGGAAACATCTATCCCACGAGATACATCCACTACTGATAGCAAAGGAAGAGTTCAGCCAATCTTGGACAACAGTATGGTAGAATGACCACTCCCCCAGGATTTACTATGCCCATTGAATCGCTTACCAAGGTCCAGAAATCGCGCCTGCAAGCTCAAGTAATTCTACTGGATTTAACTAGCGATACCATACTGGCTCGGGACCTGAAATGTGTGCTAGAGCCAAAACGAAGTGGAAAGGACGTTTTGATGGGGCCTATATAAATTCACGTTAACGCGAAATATGAATATCAAAAGCAGCGGCGTTTTACGTGTGAGTACTTCACCCTATACGATTATTATTCTGTCGGTCCTCACGTCGTCTTTGCCATTCAGTCGTTTTGTTCTGTAATCTGACCATATAATCATCTATCGCTCCGATTGTCACGCCACCGACCATGATCAAATCTTAAGGGCCAAGGTCTTATTTCGAAGAGAAAGCCGAAAGTTTAACATGAAGCTCAAGGCCGACTAGACACGGACAACGATTCAATATCAAAATAGCGACGCTCACTCTCGAGCCGTTATGCGTACAAATAAGCGTCGTATAGTCAGCAACCCCGATCGGAGCTCCCAAGTCGGGATAGAGGGCTCGACATTTGGGGGGTTCGTTTTGGCAAGCCCGGGCTGAATGTTTGCTCGTGTGGGTTCTTTCGAAAGAGCCCTATCTTACATTGCAATGATGTGGGTGTCCTCCTCCGACTCAAGTGCTTATCGGGTTTTTCTCCAACAGATATACGTTCGTCTCCAATCAGTGGCCTTTCTCAAAGCCCGCAAGGGATCCACCAAGCAGTCTTTCACTGCGTGAAACCAAACGCCAGAAGCATAAAGATTCCCTGATCTGATAATTTTTGAGATGGTAATTTGAGGTGCTACGGGTAATTTTAACTACTCCTTCGCAGGCCGCCGACGCAAAAGAAGAAAGAACCGAATATCCGTCTTGATAACATAAAAAACGCTCACGATCACGGACACTGGACCACACGGGGCTGAATCGGCTCATTGAACGTCGTCCTCGTCACTGTTAAGCATATATTCTATTATTAGACTCTGGAATCAGCGCCAGGGAAGCTCACCCTGGTCACCGCAGCGCGGCCAAAAGAAGAGAAAACAACGACAGTGCGAAACAGTCCGTATTCTTCGCAGTCGTTGTGATTGGAATTAATAGAAACATTTAGTGGGCTTTTGGGCGCAAGAAAATCGGAATCGGACGCGGTGAGCTTTCCCCGCCATACTGTACGTGTTTACCTCCCACCGAAAGGGACGTTCAAGTATACGTACTGTCCACCTGATGTCGAGCCTCGACAAACAGCAATATAACAGAACCGAGGGTACGAGGCGAGAAACACTTCATTCTAACGCTTCACAGCAAAATCGTACTGTATCGAGCGTGCGGAACTGAAACAAATGCCGTTTCTCCCCTTATTGAGTGCCAAATGTTTATATGCAGTCTTCATCATTGCGGAATTCCCGGCGGCCTCCCCATATTTGTACGCCTCTATTGAGCTACCCGCTTTGACTTGATCTACCGAACGCGCATCACGGATATACGTGTGGGTGATAGACCCTTTCAAATGTGGGATATACATAGCTTCAATCCCCGTATTAACGCGATTGTGGCCTAGTTCCGACGGCCTCGAGCGTCTCACCGGTACCGACGAGTATAAAAGGCACTCTGTACGAGGCTCATTCTACCAGAGCTCTCCTCCAGTTCTATCTCTTAACCTCACCAGGCCAGCTATGCAACTCACTTCCGTCTTCACCACTCTCGCCGTTCTCGCTGCTGCTGGAACCGTCATGGGCGAGCGCCACACCGTCACCCTGGTCAACCGGTGAGTAGCTCGTTTAGTGGCCAACGTCTTTCAAGTCCTCGATTCTCATATCATTTTATTCTAACAGCTGCGGTCGTGGTACTCCCCAACTCATCCGTGGACCCAACGTCTTGTCCTCCGGAGGTTCCTACACCGAGAACGGCGTCCTCTCCTCGGCAATTGCATACCTCCAAACCGGCAACTGTCTCTTCAATGGCGGTGAGTATTGAATCCGTATCCGAAATCAGGGCTCTGATGAATTTTGATTGAACCCGGATGCAGAGAACTGTATGACTGCTGAGGTATGTTGTAATTTCCCGACGAACCATATCAAACCTGATTAAAAACGCACGAATAGCTCACCTTGAAAAACCCGGATCCTTCTCAGCCTGGGTCGGGATCTAGCGTCAATCTTTCTTTGATCCCACCGTGAGTATCGTCTCCGTCCGATTACCAGCTGTACTCACTTATCGAATCATACTATAGCCACGCTTTCAACGTTGCGATTGGCTTGAAATACACTGGATCTTGCTCTAACGGTGTTACCTGTACGTATTTTGTTTTTGGCCGCCTAGATGACAAGACCTTAATCCGACATGAATACCTACTAGGCGCCAACGCCAACTGTCCTACGACGGACGCATTCCGTGTTCCCTCAGACACTCAGGCTCAGCGTGCTTGCCAGAACAATGACGTGAGTTATTCGTTCGGTTTGTTCAACATTGTTATGACTAACTGCTGGTTCGGGTAGGTCAACTTGGAGATCACTTTCTGCCCTTGAGTTTGAGTGGAACGGTTGTATGTAGTGAGCATTTGCGACAGATACAACGGTCGAATCATAGCTACAATTATCCCTAACTTGCTCGTTCAATGGTGACGGAGACATTTACAAGCGGCCCTCGCGAGCTTCGGAAACTACAAGCAGACCTGCGACATGAACAAAATCATACAAAGAATTACGAGTGAATCAAATGGAACTTGAGTATACACGTTTCCACGAAGTCCCAAGCTCGAATCAGCTCGAGACCGACTTGTGTTCTAGAAATGAACGTATTGGCTTAATGAGTGTGATAACTCTCCTAACCCTTTATGTACCATCCCGCCCACATACACAATTGCTTCGAGCTCGTGAGTTCCCCGTCTCCCAGAGCCGTCTCGTCTCAGATAACGTGCTCTTGCGTTCTTGCCAATTAACGGGTGAGTCTTTTATTTCTCGCAGCGCCCCTCGTGAATGAGGACCCCTCCCATTTGTGACTTACGCCATTTTGAGCCATAGACATAGCATCGTCACCGAAGGCGTTGAATATCGCTTCTGGTTACACAATAGGGATTTCCGGTATGACTTCCCCTAGAATATCATTTTCGTCCTGTTGCACAAGCTTTTATACCTACTTACGGTGCTTCGTTCGTGCATCGATACCGTCTTGCAATATGTACAATCTGACCTTCCGTGGATTTCACGACTATTCGTGCCATACCATTTCTTATTTCGAGTATGCTAATTCGCCGTAGGTATCACTATCTATCATGTCATACTATAGAGATCAATTTGGGTCACAACTCTCTGATCAAATTGTCGAACCGGTGTAGTTCGAGAACGTTAGAATTGGGTTTGCCCCTCTGACAAGATCGACCTCATCCCCTAGACTTCTATCGCCCTAAGTCTCCTGATGCGTCGGCGTGGATGATAAGCCCACTCCAGGCGCGACATCACCTCTAGGCCTCGCATCCTTTTGCTGTCTTCTGCTGAAGTCGACGAGCCAGCGAGGGTAGCCTGCTTCTCTGTTCGATCCCTGGTCAATTGATTCCCACCACGGGCCGCATTGCTATCAATTGGCGGGGAAGTCAAAGTGAGGTTTGGTGAGTCAAAATAATCGAGTGGCAGTCTGTTGAGGTGTGCAACACACACCAACAAAACTTCCCAAGGCCTGAACTTCTTGTTGTCCAAACGACGACTCCCTGAGAATCTAGCCTTCAGGATCGTGTTGAGGGATTGGAGGAATGATAAGCCCTCCTGCGAAGTGAGGAGGTATGGCATTTCGTGAGTCAAAGTCCTGATGGGCTTTCGCAAATGAGTCAGCTCCTCGTGAAGAGACGGCGGGTAGCGATTGAGATCGTTGGGGGTATTCCGAAGGACGTAGCTCGTCAAATGTTGAACCAAATCGATAAGGGTTGAGAACCAATTCTCTGTTCTCAATACCGTGCAATATTCTTCCATGTATTCCAGAGCGAGAGCGTTCGTGGTTGAATCGCAAAGCAAGGTATCAAGTCGATCCACTGATACCGGAAAGCGTCCCGAATGGCGGCGAAAATAGTCCTTTGGTAGATGTTGACCGACTCGGAACTGATCCAAAGTATCTATCCAAACGTAGGGATCCTTACGGGACACCTGAATCGACATGTCGTTGACTGAAACGAGTAGGTCCACGAGCGGGCCCTTGATCTCTGGAGAGCTGAGGTCCACCGCGGCAAGAGAGCTGAGTAAAGGAGAGATAGATTCAAACTCGAAGGTGGCGGCATCATGGGAATCAAGACGATCATCTCTACGATACTGTAGAAAGTTCTCAATGGCTTGGAATGCCAGGCTCATACATCTCGAATCGTTTTGGCGGATCAAAGAGAAGATCCGAGTGAGTGGAGCGCAGCACTCTCTCGAACTCAAAAGATGTCCATCGCTCCAAGGGAATGGTGGAGGATAGAACTCGTTAATATCGCTAGGACGCCCATTTTCCGCCCACAATGAGTGAAAGGAGAGTAGCTGTGTATGCTGCCTGGTCCAAGAACCAAGGGGAGTGGTGGAGGTTCCCCGAATACGACCACCATCCAACGCGTCTTCTACGTCTTTCACACTCCATTCCCTGTCGAGCCGTACAATGTGCAAGTCAAACACGGTTGGCATCACCAAGTGGGGAGGCAATGCATGAAGAAGGGATTTCAAATGAGGGAGCATCGAAGGACTGTCTCGAAACTCGGATGTAAGCCACCCGTATGCTTGAAGTCCATACATGTTTGGGCAGGTCGCGGTTCCTGGGAAACGCTCGATGATGTCTAGGTCGACCCAAAACCAGTTCCCGAACCTCTGTAGTTTTGAGCTCAATAGACGAACGCAGGTGCCGGGAACAGCCCCTTTGTTCCTGTAGAATCTGTTCTTCAAGAAGTAGGAGATGATTTGCCGAGAGAAGGGAAATGAAGGGCCAAGGATCCACGCGAGAAACTTGAAAGTGGCCCAGGCTTGAGGCGACTTGTACGGACAGAGGTAATGCATCTCGGGTAGATTAGCCGTTGTCCAAGTTGTATACTGAGACATGACATGATAATCGGGGTGAATGCGAAAGGCGAGTCGAATGATGTCAATACCAGGAAGGAGGGTCGTTGTGACATAGAATACGACGGCGAATCCTACGACGACAGCTGCAATGATGAAAGGAATACAATGTCTCGTGTAGAGTAACTCCAATAGACCGGCTAGGAAGCAAAACAAAGCCACCTCAAGAATGATCGGGAGAGCGGCTAGAATTGAGGGAACATGCCAACGCTCAAAGCTTTCGCTTTTGAAACACCGCATAGACAACCATTGTTCCGGGGTTTGTGTGTTTGCAGCTCTTCGCAACTCCCGAAGCCACTGTTTACACATGAGTCCGAATAGAGCGTCGACTAGGGAGAGTATCAAGCTTAGGAACCAGAAGGCATTGATACGGACGAGGGAGGGGGATGGGGTAAATTCGGGGGGTTCAAACGACGTCGCATTACGATCGTTCAATTGGGCAGAAATCTGGGCGAGGATTGCAACGCTCTGCTCTGAGGGGTCTTCTGAGAGCCACTGATAGGACTCAACAACGAAGGCAGTTACAACTGCCGAAAATAAACCGGCCTTTTCACAAGTAATATCAGCAAAAGTTCTAGAAATTCCACTTGAAGACGTACGAACACCAACAGAGTATCCACGTCTTCTTTCCACCCTTTCTCCATTCCATTGTCAGTTTCTTCGACCCTCTTCATCACTTCTTCCCAAGCTTTCTCTTTCGTCGGTAAACCCTATCGGTGTTCCGCTCAGTCAGTACAGCGATACAAGCAGTAGCTTTGGCATTTGAGGGTGTAAATTAGCACGTACCTTCTTTTCGGGACCTCCATCTGTCGTATCGTTCTTTTCATGTTCGTTGAACGACATGATAACCACCGAGCCTTCTCTAGCTGCAAAAATGGGCGTCGCACTGATGGGCGTTGAGTTGAAGATGATGGTTACCACGTTCCTCAATGCACGTCGATTGTTCGGACAAATCGGGGAGGCCGGGTCCCACGATTGTCAGATATCGACATTGCGTACCAAATTCATCAAGGCTCACGCCGCACCTACAGTAAGTAGATTAAGATGACCGTTAAACGCAGGCTTGCGGATTCAAAATTCGACCCGATACGGCCTCTTGAAAAGCGTGACCTAAACAAGCTGAGCGCTGAATAACCATTAAATCACGGCCTCCCACATTTACAGTTGAACGTGGAGCCTGAACTAGAGGGGAGCGGTCGTCAGATTACTGGTTCGCATGAATTCATTTGCCTTGATTTGGATGTATTCAACTCGGTCCATTTCTTCGGGCAGTGATTGGGGGATCCCAATCCCAACACGCGGTAATTGCCTGAATCCCACCAGTCGTTTGTGTTTAGGAAGAAGGCAGGCTGAAATTGCCTGCTAGAAAATAGGAAATGTCGGTAACCACGACCGCAGCTGTTGAGGATCGAAAGGAAACCCATGACGAAGTGGAGTGCGTCATTGCACTGGCTTATCATGTCCTATCGGCGTCGAGCCGATCCCGACCCGGCCACCAGCAGTCGAGTAACGGTCCCAGTCGGTCAATATAATTGCTTCTTGTGCTCTTACTCTCACCATCGTCCCAGATGATGCCCACTTCACGACAGTACATCTGGTGTAATGTTATCGATTCATCTTCTGGACTAGCTATCGATCGGAATCAGAAGAGAGTATGACGCTGAGATGGGTATACTGGTATGGAACCAAGATAAAGGTTGAAATTTGAAACGTTGATGTCGAGCCTTGTAAGCGCTCTTGATTTCTTGCAGATATATCTATGGTGACTCATGACTACCTTTGATTCTCGCGGAAAGCTCGACACTGGCGAAGGACGAAGTACACGTTGATGGTGAAAGTGGGTTGAACTACAGTGCGTGTTCTGCTTGTTTAAGACCTTTTCGTTGCTGACCGCCGCATTCCCCAGCCTGTACGTTCTCGCACACTCTCGAAACTCTCTTCCACTTTGTTTTCTATACCGTTCCTCGAGTTCATAGAACAGTGCTACCGCGGGCTCGCGTGCTAGATTTTCGAAGAAAGCATTCTTGACGGAACACATCTGCTCGATGGAAGGGAAGGAACGATGAGAAGTCGGTGTTTTTGGAGGTTTGGGTGAAATTTTGAAGGATACAGGGGCTTTCTGTCGGGATAAGAAAGGTCAAAGAATCGCTAGGATAAGTATCATTGCCTTGGTTAGATCTCCCTCTTTTCCAACACAGCAACCCTTCGAATACTTTCCCACGCTTATTTGGACACTTTCTTACCTTCATATGCGCCATACAACCCGGTGGCCTATTCTTCGGCTTTACTGTCACCTTCAGTCATGGACTGATCCCCATTCTCAGCCATCATCTCGTCGAATCATCTCAACTGAAACTTCGGTTTCTGGCATCACGAACACCATCGCAATCACAATTACAAAAGCTCCGTCGTCATCCCCATCATCAACTAGATTCGTTTACAGCCCAAGCTCCCTGTGATCCTTCATACGTTCTTCCAATCCATCCCAAACCTCTCTGAGTCGTATCGTCACGAAGACAAAACCCTCTCGCTATCACCACGCCCGTCTCAAACGATTACTTTTGACGCGTGATTGCCATCAGCGTCCGATCACGCCTCTAGCAGAGCCCCGTAAAGAATGGCTGTCGCATTGAGGGTGAACCCTCCTATGGAGGCAGGGATGTTAATGTTGAATCCGGGACGATTATTGGGTGGAGAAGGGGCGGAAAGGGATATGGGTTACAGGTAGAGGTGTAGCTCTTCGTTCAACGTGCGTTTCTGCCTTTTTTGATCGGTGCTTGTAACGTGCTTACGACGTTGCTGTGACTTTAGGCCACTTGTATTGTATTTCTGCCATCTAATACTGATGCAATCTGACATGGTTCATCCCTCGGGATTCGTTCGAGGTGGGTTATGGGTATTGTGGCGTTGGGACTACTGCCCAAGCCCGGCATGATATATATCTTCTGGCGCTCGGTCGACAGAGGGACTACGCCCATCCATCTTGCAATGACAAGTAGATAGAACGATCCTCTGTTAGACGGTCTTGGCTGGGTGCGTACGTTCAAGATAGACATGTACCACGTTAGAACTTCGCTGTCGTATCCTCAAATCGGGACCGCCAGCTAACGGTTCTCTGACTCAGTACTTTAGCTTTTGCTATTTTCGAGAGGGCAGAGTCAAGCAGAATCGTAATCATAGGTCTTTCGGAGGTGGCAATAACAACTCCCACGATTATTTATACCCCTTGCAATGCCCAGCCAAGGTCCAAATCAAGCTATATACGTCCTCTCATGCGGCGTTCACTTACTTCCGCACTCAGGCGTATGTCTCTTCTCCAAACAGCTACACATATCGCCGTAGTGATGGCCGTACTCTCCATAGTCAAGATATCGGGTATTCCTACTAGCCCTACGCCGGGATTTGCAACGATAACTACTCAACTAAGGAGCTGAGAACGATAGTGCATGTGTGTTGTCTTGTATCGAGTGGTAAACACCGCTCGTTCTCGTCTTTTTCATTCTGACGTACCCACAGCTCAAGGCTTCCTTCCTGTTCCGATCACTCTCTTCCCCATTTCGCCGCCCATTGCGATGCGGGCTTGTAGAAAACAACGCTGAGGAACTAAAATGATCGAAGAGGCGACTGAGAAAGGAACGCTCGTGCTGGGTACAACGGGAACGAGGGTTGCGGGGAGAAATCAACTATCTGGGACGCTTCGTTGGTTTGAAATGGTTATACAAGGAAGAGTGATGGGACGGGCGAAGATGCGGATATTTCTCAAAATAGTTGGGTTAGGTGCTCCATATTTCGTGGTGTCTTAAGAGTACAGCTCACAGTTCGATTTTTGAGTATTATTTTCGTCTCCAGGTCTACTTTCGCTTCCAATGGTTTCCGTTGGTGGATGTCCACTTGACGTACGAGTATCGATAAGTCTCCAACATCCTAGCGTATATCAAGTGATAAATAAGGTCATCCAATAGGAAAACCCACTCGCATAACAATATTTAAGTTCATGGCGGAACGGGAGGTTTCTCCACATCGGTTGGTTCGGCTATTAGGGTTGCGAAGGTTTCCTCTGACTCCTGCCCCCACCACCCTCAAGGCTTGTTCGTTCACTAGAGCTCTATCTGCGTATGAGTTAGTATTCGACCAGTCTCACCAGTGTCGGCATTCGAGTAGAATTTATCCCTCTTTTCCTCAAAGACAGGGGTACTCGCATAGGACGGGAAACCATACGGGGTCTGATATTCCAAATGCACATATGCATACATTGATAGTAAGAGAATTGTATAGGTAGTTAAGTAATACCCACTAGGCCTCGCTTTACCGTACGTTGTACTATCGTGATGATTCTGGATCATTAGTCCCCGATCAAGTAGTCAAGTAGCTGACCTTCGAGGAGGTCGGTATGCGACACTGCCCCGCCCCCGAGTTCAACCTCTTTCCCAGGCTTTTCATCTCCCCGAACCGCCTGAGGCAACGATGTGAGCAATGGACTCATGGGACCAGAAGAGCCCCCTCCAGGGATGACATTGCCTCGCTTTTCTATGGCTGACGTCGATGGGCCGCGGGCAGTTGACACACCACCAACACCACCAGGTGCGTCCACATTATTCGATGATGAGTTTAATAGGGAGTTTGGAGAGTCGAAATAGTTGAGTGGCAGTCCGTTGAGGTGGGCAACACACTTTAGGGAAATTTCCCATGACATCCAATCGTATCTGAACCAAAGTTCCTCCGCTCTACCCTTCACGATCGCATTGAAGGATACAAGGAAAGATAGGATTCCCTGCCTTTGCAGAACGTATGGAATTTCGTCGGCTGAGGTTCCGATAGACACTTCGGACTTCCTTAACTCCTCCTGAAGATGAGGCGGGTAATTATTCGGATTGGCGGGGATGTTGTGGAGGACATAGGTCCTCAGATGTTCGAACAAAAAGGCGAAATCTTGAGAGTTGTTTGTGTCCAGTACCCGGTGGTAATCCTTTATGTATTCGAGAGCAAGCTCATCTGTGGTTGGATTGCCGAGCAAGGTGTTAATCCGATCTACCGACACAGAAAAAAATCCCCCATGGCGGTCAAAATAGCCCTTCGGTAACTGCTGACCGACTCGGAACCTATCCAGACCATCGATCCAGCTGTAGAAATCCCTTCCCGGCTCGAGAAGGTATGTTACCGCCCGCATCTTGTTGTCGATCATCGTGAGTAAATCAACAAGCGGACCCTTTATATCCGAAAGACGGAGGTCCACTGTGGCGAGAGAGCCGAGTAAAGGGACAATAGATTCGAAGTCGAACATGGAGGCATCCAGATGGATATCTGCAGGATGCTGCAGGAAGTGCATGATGCATGGGAAGGCCATTGTATGGTTATCGCTCTCTAGGACCATCTGGAATATCCGAGTGAGTGGAACAAAATGTTCTCTCGGAGTTAAGAGGCGTCTCTCCTCTCGGGAGAATGGCACAAAAAAATATGATTGAAAGTTGTTTGAGTCTGTCGTCCAAATAGCATGAAAGGTGAGCAGACGCAGTTGTAACCTGGAGTAAATGAACGGAGTGGCGGGTTCCCAATGATGATGTCGCTCCAACATGATTTCTACGTCCATCGTATTCCATTCCCTGTCAAGTCGACACACGTTGTGGTCAAAGACGCCTGGCATTACCAATTGGGGAGGTAATGACTGAAGGAGTGTTTGCAAGTGGGGAAGCATCAATGGAATATCTCGGAACTCGTGTGTTAGCCAACGGTGTGCTTTCAGTCCATACATATCTGGACAGTCGTGGATTTGGGAGAAGCGTTCAATAATATCCAGATCGACCGAAAACCAATCCCCGAGATGATGTAGTTTGTCCCTCACAAAACGAACGTAGTCATCCGGCGAATATTCGTACTCTGCGTGAATCCTTTTTTTGAGGGAATGCAATATAATCCGTCTGGAGAACGTGGATGAAGGACGGAAAATCCATGTGAGGAGTTTGAACATGGCCCAGGCTTGGGGTGACTTGTATGGACAGAGATAATCCATCTTGGGTATCCTGGTCATTGTCCCATCGAGGAACGAACTGCCAGAATGAACAGTAGGGTGAGCACGAAATACAAGTCGAATGATGTCGATTCCAGGAAGGAGCGTTGTTGCAATGTAAAACGTGACTGCAAATCCTATAATGATCACCGCAAAAGCAAAGGGAACTCGGTGTTTTGTCCAAAGCAGCTCCAAGAGACCGGCAAAGAAGAAAAAGAGTGCCACCTCGAGAATAATCGGGAGGGCGGCGAGGAATGATGGGACGTGCCATCGCTCGAAGCATTCGCTTCTAAAGCAGCGTAAGGACAACCATTGCTCTGGGCTTCGGGTATTTGTCGTTCTTCGATACTCTCGAAGCCACTGTTTACACATTAACCCGAATAACGCGTCGACAAGGGCAAGTATCAAGCTGAGAAACCAGAAAGTGTTGATACGAACAACTGAGGGCGACGGGGTGAATGGAGTGGGTTCAAAGTGTGTGGCATTTCGGTCGTTGAGTTGAGCGGAAATCTGGGTGAGGATGGCGATGTTTTGGTCGGCGGGGTCCTCAGAGAGCCACTGGTAAGACTCAATAGTGAACGCAGTTACGACTGCTGAGAATAAACCAGCCTGTTAGCAAACATCAACTCGGGTTTTAGGGATATAGCCGGGTTCAGAGAACGCACGAAAACGAGCAAGGTATCGATGTCCTCCTTCCAGCCTTTCTCCATTCCGCCATCGATCTCCTCAACTCTTTTCATCACCTCTTCCCAAGCCTTTTCTTTCGTTGGCAGTTTCTATTGTTGTTACGTCAAATATGCGTCGACGGTTGAGAAACTGCTAGAGGATCACAGAATGTAAGCACACCTTTTCCCCGGGCACTTTCTCCGTAGTATTGTGGTTTTTCTGCTCGTTCAATGACATATCAGATTGATGTTTTGACTGGTGAGGGAACTAAGTGGGCGTTGAGATGGAGATGGAGACCCAAATGCTGTGTCCATATTTCTGTGAGAAAAGAAACATCGCGTAACTGAGTGGATATAGTGAGGCTCAGGTTCCTGAGCTAGTTGAATTACTTACCACACAGTAACTCGGCGTTCCCGCGTGTTGGTTATTTTTATGCCCGGCATGAATAGCACATCATGCATCAATCATGATTCGGTAGAGTTGAAGTGGCGTTGATATAATTCCCCGAGCTCGGCTCGATACTTGTCTTCTGGCATCCAATCGCTAGAGGAACTACGCCCATCGATCTCGTGATGACAAGGCTCAGGGCAAGTAGACAGAACGACCTTCTCTTTGACGATCTTGGCTGGATGCGTATGTTCAAGATAGACATGTGCCGCGTTAGAACTTCAGTGTTGTATCCGAATCGAGACCGCCCTGTCGTCGGTCCAGAGTTCTGGATTCTCGTCAATAATGATGCTCCTACTCCGATCTGTACGTTAGCTTTTGCTGTTGTTGAGAAAGTAGAGTGAACCGCAATGATGGGTCTTTCGGAGGTGGCAATGACGACTGCCACGATTATTTAGATCCCTTGCCATGCGTAGCCAAGGCCCGAGGTAAGCCATCTATGCCCTCTCATACGGGGTTCACTCACCCTCACAGTCAGATGTCTTTTGTCCTTCTAGCTACACATGTAGCCGTAATGATGATCGTACTCTCCATAGTGAACGTGTCGGGTATTTCTACAACTCCGGGATTTGCAACAATCACTACTTAACTAAGGAGCTCAGAATGACGGTATATTTCTGTTGTCTTGTATTGAGTGGTAAACCCCGCTCGTTCTCCTCTCGAATCAGGGCGCCCGAACGTTCATATTAGCATTGGTATTCTTCCCAGCAACCCAACATCGAGGTACGCCCTCCGTAATATTCTAGTTTTTCTGCTCGTTCAAGGACATATCCGATTGATGTTTCGACTGGCGAGGGGACTAGGTGGGCGTTGAGATAGATGGAGACCTAATGCTGTGTTCACAGTTTCTGAGAAAATAAACATCGCGTGACTAGGTGGATGTAATCATAGTAATGAGGCTCATCACCGGCAGATGGCATGCCGAACCGCCCAGGTTCACCAGCAAATTAGCGTCCCCCTCATGTGTTGGTTATTTTTGATCCTGACATGAATCACACATCACGCATCAATGTTACCTTCCATCCAAATTTCAGGCAACAATACGGTAGAGTTGAATCGCATATCCATGCGGCCACTCGGATTCAGGTGCATAGGTAGGTCCGATCTATCCGTCTGATATTTACCCTTGGATGATTACACCTTCAATGATTATTGGACGTTCATTTCTCCCTTACCGTATGAGCACACCTACGTAGGTGCCAACAATCAATATCACTTTCCATGGTTACGACGTCCTCCCCCTCCCGAATCCGAATCCCCTACTAATTCTGAACCCTCTCTCCCCTGCTCAAACGTTATACTGATCAGGTCACTATACACGGCAAGCGTGCCGATGGGACCGCACAAGGAAACAAGCCCAACGGGACCTGCATCTAGATACCCTCTCAACTCGTGAGTGGTTCCATTATCGTTCGTATTATCACCAGAACTTGAGGCGGCGAGACTGCAGCCCCTCGATATGGTTCCCAAAACATTTTCTGGCTGAGTCAAATTTCAACAACGATGAGACCCACTTCCGAGCTTGGCTGAATAAAGGATTGCTTGCGGACGTTACCTGGCTGGTTTGTGTCCGTCAAATTGTTGGCTCGGGCGGAGTTTCTCGACTCCCTCTTCCTGTAGTAGCAGATGGATCCCACAAAGGCCGCTCTCATCACAGCTAGTCGAATTGAAATTGCTGCTATATCACCATTTTCCAAGAGATCTTGACTTGGCCCTCGAACCAGATTTAATGGGGAAGGAGGAACTAGTGCTTAGAGTATAGGTTACTAACACCGAACAACTCGCGGACATTGTTGTATTCACAGGGCATTCGGTACATTGGGATCAGCACCTGGAATTGTGTGAAACGCTCAGCAACCTAGATACTATATGTGGTCACCAAGTCAGCACTCAAATGGCTGTGAAACGGAGGGGTAAAACGATAAGACCACTTACTAGCACCTACGAATGTTCGAACCCAACAAGCGAGTCATTTATTTGCAAACAAAACTCGACGAGAGAGCCAAAACGATACTAATACCCGTCGGGCCAGCCCGCTTTGTACAAGTAATTGTAAATCTTGATGTTTTTCTTGCACACTGGATTGAGTTGTGGCCAAGAATCTGACAGCAATATTAAGACAGCCGAACAGGGATATTCACAGGTATCGGCTCAAACTCACGACTTGTAGAGTGTATCGACTCGTTACCACGAGTGAGATAAACAGTATGCGGAAAAAAACCTCTACCCATTACGAGAACTTTGGCTTCTATAAAGGGGCTGATGATGAACCAAAAATAACTCACCGTTGAGATATGGAGTCTGCTACCCTTTGGTGAAGTATTGGGTACCTATAGACCCTTCCGGCCGTGAGCTAGCGCGGGTGGTGGGTTCGAGAATGATCCCGAAAGAGACGCCTATCGTGCCTGGCGCCATTCGCCTTTATTAGCCAGATTCCCAGCACGTGACAGACGCGCCTCGATTCTCACCACGCCCCTATTAGATGTATCACTTACGGAAGTAAGACTGAGAGGGATGATGCTGGAGCAGTAGACCTATCCGGAGTCATCTATACCAGAAGGCTATACATAGGACAGGGCTTTGGAAGCTGGTGAATTTATCTTCTTTATCATCAGCGGACGTTCTATAGGTCGTCAAATTGATTAGTGACCCACGCCCTAAGCATTGAAGTTTTATGCCTAGGACAGATTCCAGATTGATTTCTAGAGAGGTTTCGAACCCTCTGGTTTATCTTATCAAAATTCTGAGTCTTCATGGCCAGCGAGGATACCATCCTCTTCTTGAACCAGAGCCTCGTACATTGGCTTTGAACGCATGAAGGTCTTCACGGCTTGTACGATAGCTATCAAGGTGACATAGTGGGAGAAGGGATAGTAATTAAGTAGGGAGAACGATCAGGGACGAAAGAGGAAAGGTGAACTTACGATCACCATCATTGTTACCACACCGGATTGGAATACCCAAAATAGCGACTAGACCCTCAAGTTGTCAGTGAAAATCATTAGCAGAGAAAGATTCAAATGAGCCAACGAGTACCGAACGGTTGAGAATAATTCTGACCGATCGATGGTGGCGAGAAGAACGGCAGAATTATCCCTCACGTAGTGGGTTTCCGATCAGTGGACATAAGGGCAACGTCTCAGTGCACATGAAATACATGCATGAAGAGAGAAGGTTGAGGTTAAGTTTCATTGACTGTCAACTCGAAAGCTTGGATTTCCTTGTGTGATTGGACAGAAAGCTGACAAATACAAGCCTTTCGAGCTATCCCCCTAATACGTGACATTTAGATTCCAGTATTTACTGTCTTTGTCTTAGGCAGAAACGTGATGTACGATTTGAATGGCCTAGCCTTGAAATGAGGGGTTTGAGAAGACTAAGAGCCGGGTTGAAGTTTGTCGAGGTGATTTCGTCTTTACGGCGATTTCTGAATCGGCTACGTTGACTCCGCGGTGCCGGTAAGTGGTGATTCGTCCAGATTGGGTTTCTTTGAATCGCTAGATCGTGGACGATAGCCAATGCCAAGCGAATATAAGTAGTTTTCTCGATCCATCTCGAGCTTGAAGCTTGAGGGACCACGTACTGGAGTTGAACTTGATTTTCGGCCGCCGACTACCGAGGTAGTATTGTTGCCTTGTTCAATTTGATTACCTCCAATATTCCGAAGAGTTAGGTTTGGATCTGATTAAGGAACTCACCAAGATTGAAGTGCCAGCACGGGTCATTTGGCGGGCTTCTTAGTCGATTGATGGAGGAGTGATAGAGGGAGGTGGGAAAGAGCTGTGTTCATGTTAATGACAGTGAGAATTGCCTTGGAAGTAGTTATGGGCGGTGCAGGCGTGAGATATCGACGCGACAGAATGTCGCTAGCGGCGAAGATCCGGAGATATCGGAAATCTCAGGACAAAGCCAGCTTTCTTCTGTTCTCCCAACACTTCGGCCGATTTTTGACAAGGACGATCCAACCCTTGTGAGCCCTTACCTCCTCTGCAATCCGGCACTAACAATGATCTCTCTTCCTCCTAGCCATTGTCCCTTTAACATCGGCCCAAGGACCGAAGTGACTTCTATCAGCCTCGGCAACGGCAACGACATCGCCCAGCATTCATTCGCGTTTCTTGATAATCGTAACGCCGAAGACACCAACACGCGTACGCCAGACGGTATACGCTCGAGGTTCAGGCGAAGATCGAATATACCATCGCCCTTGATACCTCCCGTTATGCTAGGTAACTCAACCCAATTTTTCCGAGCCCACCAGGCATCTCCGTCTTCACCTCCGGGTATTGAGGACTGGGACCAGCAGAAATGGGACCCATGACACCTTAGACAAGATTGTCTCTCTTTTTGATGGGGCTCGTTCTCGGGTACATTCGAGTTTCACCTCCCGCCCTATGGTTCGGGTGTATGGGAGGGACACTGCATTTCGGATGCACATCCTCCGCCCCTCAGCACCCGGGACAATGCATATTCAGTGGCGTGACGACCATCATCATTGCTTCTACCCGTACAGCGTTCTGCCTGCTGTACTTATAACCCACGAGCACGAATGGCAGAACCTAAAAGCAGCTTGTCTGTGCAGACTTTCCCTTGCCATCTCTCAACCTCTTCTCGTTTTTCTACGACATCTTCACACTAACCCTTGCGGCTTCTTCTTCGGGCCATATGTGTTAGTTTTCGGTTGCAATCTCTTCATTTTCTCTTTTGTGTTCTATCTTTTGGTTCGGGAGAGACCGACCTTCTCATGATGTGTGGCTTCCCAGTCAACAGGCTATGGCTGAACGGTAGACTCAGTGGTCCAACCGTCCAAGGCATCTCTCCATGGTGGTCGGGTTGTTAGTTCGTTCTTTGCCCTTCCTGAAGCGGCGGCGCAGTCTCGATCTTTTTGCCTCGATGTATTTTGCGTTCTCTTCACCTTTGATTGACAGCTCTGGAATGCTCTTTTGTTCCGAGTTGACCATTGTTCTCTCCTTTATCACCAACGTCTCGGATGCGTTCAGAATATGATAGTCACAGCGCCGTCTGCCGGTTTGATTTCTTTTTCGTTGCAATGCCTAAACTTCGCCCGGTCCGTTTTGTTCCAGATCAAACTTACCTGCATCTGCGTCTTCCGCATCGATTGGATGATTTCGAGGGAGATAGGTATCACATGTGATACCCTGGGCGAGATTTCCAAAACGGGTTTTTCGGTCTTTGTACCCCCCAATCTTCCGCCCCAGGAGTGACTGCCACCGTTCTTTGGAACAGCTCAGGAGGAGAGGAGGAAAGCGGACCTATACTTTGGTCTATGAGTCAATCCGCTAGCATAAAGTACTCATTCTCACACCACAGCTTTTCTTTTTTTACACCAGTTCTTCTGCTTCTCAATCTCACGATACTGCGGATGCCCAGTCTCTCTGGCGCACGTTCGTTGACATTTGATCATGGATACCACCTCGATCCCTTGGAGGATTTCCTTCAACATCTTAACAAAAGCCTTCAAGCCGCCGTGGCAACCTTGTCTGAGGCCAACTGCTGTTTATTGTTCTCGATTTATCAGTCCCTTTGTTTGGACACGTCTTAGGAGCTACGATGGGTCACTAGTAGTCAGCTGGGCTCCCGACTTGTTCCACCCCAGCATCATGATCATCACTTCCTAGCAGTATCACAAACAGCGCTGTAGGTGACTTCGTATAGGGTCTTGAACTTCCCGGGAAAATACCGAGAGGCGTGGCACTGCACTTTCTGCCGTGTTTGCCGGCCGCCTTCCACCGCGAGCTGTTGCCTTACCGAACATGCTAGGCTTTTTTTTGAATAGCTGTCGAGAGAGAATCAAAACTCTACTATAAGTGTCCTGCTCGTTTTTCATCGCTCCCTCACCACCGCCTCCCCCCTCGCAACCAATGCCTACAGCAAACGCTGAAAGCCCCCCGATCGAAGGATATCCCATCGGGCTCCATGAACATGAAACGAGTGCTTTCTCAAAGAATCTTGCCTCACGGGCTCTGGATGCACGACGGGTAGCTGCTTTGGAAGACGTGGACAGCGCTGCGTTTTCGTGTGTCATCTCCCTAGCGCTCTTTGTTCGCTCGACCCCTGAGCCTTCCCTCCCTTGTTCCTTCTAGATGGTTCCATTTCAAGGTCTGCGCGGTAGTTGGTGTCGGGTTTTTTACGGATGCGTGCGTCAATTCTTTCTGTCTCAATTCTGTGATCCGTTCGCTAAAGCGGACCAATAGGTACGACATCTTCGCCATCAGCATTGCCTCCATAATGCTGGGTTTTGTCTATGGAAATCACACAGACCCGGGTAACTATCATCTCGGCGTCCTGAACTTTCAAGTCACGATGCGAGTGTCTGACAATCGAACCTATAGACAGACCCATAGGTGCACTGAAAGATCTGCAAGACGTCGGTATCAAGGTCGCCACCCCCGCTGGAACCTTCATTGGTCAAATTTTCTTCGGCTGGTTGGCTGACCGCGTGGGCCGGAAACGCATGTGTGAGTTGCGCTGCTCCTGTCCATTCGTTCCAGGCTGACGGTTGTTTGGACAATCGACCTGACTAGACGGCGTGGAATTAATCATAATGATTGTCGCAACCTTTGCTCAAGCTCTCTCTGGGAGCATTCCATCAGTTCATATCATTACTGTTCTCATTGTCTGGCGGATTTTCGTGTGTTTATTCTCTTCCCATATTTCTTCTCTAGCACGCTCGTTTCTGATTTATCTCACGACAGCTTGGTATCGGAATCGGAGGAGATTATCCAGCAAGCGCAGTTATTACATCAGAGTTCGCGTCGACTAACATTCGTGGACGAATGATGAATGCAGTTTTTGCATTTCAGGGCTTGGGAAACTTGTGTGAGTCATAGGCCTCCCTACGTGTTACGTTCAGAAGAAGGGATTACCATTTTCCGTAGTTGCTGCCCTTGTTGGTCTGGGACTTGTCTCCGCCTACAAGCACTCCATCATGAAAATTGACGTCTCAACCGATAACTGGGATGCTGTCGACCCGTGCTGGCGTCTCCTTATTGGGCTCGGTTGCGTTCCCGGAGTAATCGCCCTCTGCTTCCGTTTTACAATCACTGAGACCCCTCGGTTCACGATGGATATTGAACGGAACATTCAGCAGGCAGCAAGGGATATCGAGATGATGCACACCACGGCCTACTCTCGTGACTTGGACGCAACCCACGCTCTCCGCGCTGAAGCTCCTCGCGCTAGTTGGAGAGATTTTTTGACCTACTTTTCACAATGGGAGAATTTTAAGGTGTTGTTTGGTTGTGCGTGGTCTTGGCTTGCACTCGATGTCAGTAGTCTTTTCTTACTCCTCTTCGTCCAAGATTAAACGTTAATAATCAGTTCGCATACTACGGCTTGGGATTCAATGCCAGTTTTATTCTACGAGCGATTAGTTCCAAGAAGACAAATTTCACCTCAGGCTCAGACGTCTACGATTCGCTGCATAAACTCTGTGTCCAACATCTAATTCTCTCAGCTGCCGGTCTCATCCCAGGCTATTGCGTCTGCCTCCTCTTCATCGACCGTTGTGGGCGTAAACCCATACAACTCATGGGTTTTATTGTACTCACCATTCTTTTCATCATCATGGGTATGTAGGACTCTGAATTACCTACAGATTTCGCCGCTAATGGGATTTGCTTCGTTTTGGATTCCTTTCCTCGTAGCCTCCGCTTTTAACACGCTCAAGGAGAAAGAGGGTTCGGGTCTCTTCAGCTACGCCAGCACAGCTTTTGTTGCTCTTTTCGTCCTCGCCAACTTCTTTCAGAACTTTGGTCCTAATACAACTACTTTTGTAAGCTTTCGTCTTTCTGTCTATGGTTTACCAGTAGTATACACGTTATACTTATATGTTCCTGTTCCTGTAGATTGTTCCCGGTGAAGTTTTCCCCACCCGATACCGTTCTACTGGACATGGAATTGCCGCTGGGAGTGGCAAACTCGGTGCCATCATCGCACAGTTCGCATTTGGAAGTCGAGTAGATACTGGAGGGAACAATGACTTTGTCCGAAATGCGTGCGTTCTTCTATTCTCACCTACTTGTTACTGTCAAACACCATGTTAACCCCTCCTTCTCCCCATTCATCGGCTTGTTAGATTCATAGCAAATACTGTCTTCATGTTCTCCGGTGTTTTTTCAACTATGCTCATTCCAGAGACGAAGGGCAAGTCGCTTGAGGAGCTATCGAATGAAGATCAGGAGGAATTCTATGGAGCACTAAATCATAGGGCCGGTAGACAGAGAGGCTCGGAGATAAGCAATGGGGCGGCGCGCGGATGATGAACACAGACGTTGAACGTTGAAGTTTCGGTCTGTGACCTTGTAATTCATTGGGTTTTACCTTTCTTGCTCTCGGTTTATAGTACTGTATCTGAACATGCTATCTGAACATGCTTGTGTATTATATGTAGTACTGATGATACCCGGAAACCTTCCAGTTCATGCTTTCCTTTTGAACTGGGCAAGGAGTAACGCCATATTCATCTGAACTCTAGGTCTTTACCCTCATCAGTGATTGGGAAAGTAGGCTTCCCTTTCTTTTTCCGGCAGATTAGAATGCAGGAGGCGGAGGAACTGCCACATTTGATGGTTAGTGGTATTGAGATTTGATGTTGATCTAGCGTCACGGGAGGATGGGGAAGAGGACAGTACGGTGTAACGTCGGCAAAAGCCGTATGTTAGATACTCCGCCATCACAAAGTAGATAAATGTTCGATTACCTTCTCTTACCTTCTTTTCCTCAACTCTTCTCTTACCACCGCCTTACTCGCCTTGCGTACATAGCAGTTGCTGTAATAATAGCTCTGTCTTGTGTACCTGAGGCCCGAGGCACTAAGAGAACTACGTTCTACACATATGTGTAAAAAATGTGTAGAACGTAGTTCTCTTAGTGCCTCGGGCCTCAGGTACACAAGACAGAGCTATTATTACAGCAACTGCTATGTACGCAAGGCGAGTAAGGCGGTGGTAAGAGAAGAGTTGAGGAAAAGAAGGTAAGAGAAGGTAATCGAACATTTATCTACTTTGTGATGGCGGAGTATCTAACATACGGCTTTTGCCGGGTGTACATATATGGAAACAGACGTTACAGTACGACTTCGAACGGGAGTGGTGGAGAGGGGATGTAATGCCTCAAGCCTGTTTTTGGTGCCTGGTTTTGATTTACAATCTCTCATTGAAATCATATGCTTGTTGCTTACTAGGTCAGTTTTTTTCCCTTTTTTTTGCATTGTGTCCCGATCGCAGTTCCCAGCTATAATCAAACAACTTGTGCTGGGGAAAATAGCCTGGATTGTGGGATCGCCGTCAGAAATTCACGTTCAGTACTGTTGGGCTCTGTTCAGCAAAGGCGAATGACGATATGATTTGAGTGTGTGAGTAGAAGGTCCAGAGGTACCGTCATGCTCTCAACCCTAACTTCCGATTGAGTCTAACTTGACTCCTGTGCTCAGATATGTGGAATCGTATTTTGAGCAGGCGGTGGGACATAGCTTGGGCTGTGTACAATTATGACCCACGTTTGAGGTCTCACCACCACCACCATAGCCGGAAATCTTCCGAATCACCTATTTCTGGGTTCCTTTTAGTTTATGGCGCACGTTCGCGGCAAGTATCAACGCCGAGGCAAACCTGAATTGAAAAGTTCCCACTCCCGTGGTGACTTTGTTGTAAGTCAACCGTTCCGTCGTTTGCTGTCCTTGATACCTGGATATCTATGATTGGGGCGCAACTCTAGACAAAAGTCAGGACCGGTATCCTAGAAACTGAACCGGTTGCCTAGTAGACTGGCAACTTATCGTGGTCACTATCACTGCTATAGTAAGATGCGCCCGCCTTCAGCGGTATTTTAGGCACAAAGACCTTCGGGTAGCAGGATACAACTCGACAGTATAGGCGCCGCAAAGCCTCCCTGCCATCCAGAATCATTGCCGAGCCTGTGGCGTGACATACTGCACTCTTGGCTATGTCCCTTTCTGCCGCGCTCCTCCGATCCAAAGGTGGCTGTTCGGCAAAGGAACGTGCTCCCCTTTTCTGGATAGCTGTTAAAAGAACGTCAACGCCTTCAAAATGCCCTAATAAACCGTCTCGTCATTGTCCTGTTTCTTTCCTCTCTCCTCAACTTCTCCTGGCAATGCCTACAGAAGACATCCTGATGGAGGATTACCCGGTTGGACTCCGGGATACGGAGTTGCATTTCTCGAGAAACCTCGCTTCGACGGTGCTGGATAAACGACGCAGAGCTGCTTTAGAAGAGGTGGATACTGCTGCATTTTCGTGAGTGAATCTTTGGTGTCATTCTCCAATTTCATTGAGCTCAATTGTTTCCTCTTTCCTCCAGATGGTTCCATGTCAAGGTCTGCGCAGTCGTTGGGGTCGGATTCTTCACCGATGCGTGAGTTCTACGCCGTGTCGTCCTGTACTCGGGGTGCTGAGGTAGACCGTTAGATACGACATCTTTGCTATCAGCATCGCTTCTACGATGCTCGGTTTTGTCTACGGCGCGGAGACAGATGAAGGTCAGTCTTGCTTGTTTTCGAGCCATCACTACCTTGGTTCTCATGTTCGGAACTGAAGGCAATTACGGCGTTGAGCTCAATCAAAGCCAGGATCTCGGTATCAAAGTGGCCACTCCCATCGGTACTCTTATTGGCCAACTTCTCTTTGGCTGGTTGGCCGATGTTGTAGGCAGAAAACGCATGTGTAGGTCGTGCCGTTACTGTATTTTTGTCCCCCACTTATGGTTCCTTCAATCACTCGAATAGATGGCGTGGAATTGATTATCATGATTGTTGCTACCTTCGCTCAAGCTCTCTCAGGAAGCGCTCCTTCGGTTACTATTATTGGTGTTCTGATTGTGTGGAGGTTTCTCGTACGTCTCCCTTTCCAACTCATCCCTCGCTTCAATTTTACCTTCTGACCACCCATACCCTGCAATGTCAATAGCTTGGTATAGGAGTGGGCGGGGATTATCCTCAAAGCGCAGTAATCACTTCCGAGTTTGCATCGACAAATATTCGGGGACGAATGATGAATGCCGTCTTTGCATGTCAGGGCTGGGGGAACCTGAGTGAGTCGCAGGCGTTCCTACTTGTTGCATCCAGAAGAGATAATTGAAACCATCCTCAGCTGCTGCCCTCGTCGGTCTAATAGTCGTTTCCGCCTACAAAAGCTCCATTGTCAGCGATGCTCACACCCCATCCGGCAACTGGACCGCTGTCGACCCGTGCTGGCGTCTCCTTATTGGGCTCGGCTGCGTTCCCGGAGTCATCGCCCTCTACTTCCGTCTCACGATTCCCGAGACACCTCGATTCACTATGGATATCGAACGGAACATCCAACAGGCAACAAAGGATATCGAGATAATGCTCACCACAGACTACTCTCGTGACTTGGACGCAACCCTTGCTCTGCGCGCCGAGGCTCCTCGTGCCAGTTGGAGAGACTTCAACAACCACTTTTCGAAATGGGAAAACTTCAAGGTCTTGTTTGGGTGTGCATATTCATGGTTTGCTCTTGATGTTCGTGTCTTTTCCCCCTTACCCTTTCTACTTATTTGGATCTGACTCGTCCTCTCATAATCAGATTGCATTCTACGGCTTGGGTCTCAATACCAGCGCTATATTACAAGCTATTGGATTTGAATCGAACGATCCATCCGAATTAGACGGTCGACGCGTCTACGACAAGTTGAGAAAGATTTGTGCTGGGCACCTAATCCTCTCAGCTGCCGGTCTCATCCCGGGATATTGGGTTTGTTTTTTATTTATCGACTCTTGGGGACGCAGGCCCATTCAACTTATGGGCTTCGTAATTCTCACTGTCCTTTTTGTGATCATGGGTATGTAGGAGTGCTCTCAAGTCACCCCACAGCCCGCGTCACTGACGACTTTGATCCCCTTTAGGTTTTGCTTTTGATTCTCTCGAAGTTATCGATCCCCAGGGTCAGGTCGTCAGCGCCAGCGCCGGTTTTTTTGCTCTCTACTGTCTCGCAAACTTTTTCCAGAACTTTGGTCCTAATACGACCACCTTCGTGAGTTTTCGTCTCATCTCATCGCCGAATGTTGTTGAAACGTACTTACACGTTGCCATTACTTGTAGATCGTCCCCGGTGAAGCTTTCCCCACCCGATACCGCTCCACGGCACATGGCATCTCGGCCGGTAGTGGAAAGCTTGGTGCCATTGTCACTCAAGTCACCTTTAATAAACTCAAAGATATTGGCGGCAAGAATATGTTCATAAAGCATATGTGCGTTGTTCATTCTTGAATTTCTTCTTTCCATGTTGACGAGTGTCATCGGTCGACCAGATTCAAGATCTATGCATTTTTTATGCTTACGGGTGCTTTCTCGACTCTACTTATCCCCGAGACGAAAGGAAAGTCTCTGGAGGAGCTGTCAAATGAGGATCAGGAGGGGTTCTATAGAGGACCTAAACGGCCGGTAGTCAGGATGCCAAGGGACTCAGGGACAAGCGACAAGTAAACATCATAGGTACATCATAGGTTGAAGGTGGTCCAAGATGTCCTGTAATTCACTTTCATTTGTTTAATTTTGTTATCTGTAGGCCAGTAATTAATGTATTCGGCCGGAATTGTGTAGTGTAGAAAGATGATACCCCAGGCTGCCGTCCGAACTTTCAATCTAACAGAACCAAGATTGCCACAGGTTTTACAGTTTCTCTGGCGCTGAATTCGGTCCGGGGCCGGCAGATGTACCGCCATACAGAGCTGGTGTCGAGAATCACGCCAATGGGTGCTACACATGCTGGATACTCTGAGGGTCAAGGTGAGCGGAAACTCCTAAGCACATTGAGCAGCCGTGACCATAGAAATGCAGAGAGCCTGAACGAAAGCAGAGTAGTGAGGTATGTATATGATCGAGCGAAGCCTAGTTTTGATACATTCACCCTCGAGTGTAATCAGGAGATCCAAGTGTGATTGACTCTTAGAAACCAAATGATCTAGAATCAAGTATTAAAGGATCGTGGTGGTGGAAGAGGAAGTCGTTGTAAACCAGAGTCATATCCGAGAAATCCCGATGTATATCGCTCGGAGATAACGACAGACCTAATATTAAAGCGAAATGACTCTCAGCTTTCACCGTCATGTTCTCTCACATAATGCTGAAGATTTTTTGAAATCCAGCCCATAATCAGCAGGCCTATATGCTCTATTGCTCATTGCTACTTTTAACGTTTGCTCAAATCACCGTTTCCGCTAAACGAAGTACTCTGGCATCGAATAAGATGGATTACCTCTGGGAAATAGTCGAGTTGAGTTGTTGGGAAGGTTGGATCAATCCGATAATCTTAGTCCGTTCTCTCTTTCTCCGTGTCTCTCCAACTACAGACCTCTAGCTGAGCTTCACATTCATCTTCCTAGAAGTCAAACGGATAAACACACGACCGATACCGTTGTCATCCTTACCGAATAAGTAAGATACCAGCAGGCATGACCCTCTCCGCGCAAAAAGGAAAGATTTGGGAGAATTGATACTTCGGAGACTTGCTGCTAGTATGAACCAGGTACGTCTCCATAACCCTCCTCTGGCGCGAAGGAGAGCTACCAGCCCTCGAGCTGGGAAGTATTGATGTAGAACTTTTGACGAAATCGAGAGAGAATTACGGTGGTTGAGCGGTGCGGCGGGTTATCGGAAAAAACGGGGGCGATACCAAAGAGTGTCTCGTCGTTGTGGTAAGTGGTAAGCTGCCTACCTATCTAAGTGACCCTGATACCCTGCTTTACCACCACTCTACCAGAGCTGCTATCTCCGATCTCCGATTACAGCGGTAGCGATAGGCAAATATCCGCAACGTGAAGTATTTCCTTGCACGACGCTGAGGTTTCGTAAGATCATTGAATCCGATGGGTTGTCTTATGCGAAGCTAATACAACGCGCGGAGTGAAGTGTTGGGACAGTTTTTCCTCGACGTAGCGTTTGGAAAATAGGAAGTTTTAGTTCGGACTGGAGTCTTAGCGTGTGGCACTGTCAGAGTGTCAGCGGCGGTTTCTTGTTATATTTCGGGTGAGCCTTTCCCAAAATTCGTGGAACACCGTACACGAAGCTCTGGACCAATTTCAGCTTGATTTTACTTTCCTTGTGATCGTTCCGGGGTAATCACCGTGCCGAAGTACTCATTCTATCAATATCCAATTGGGGCGCCGGCAATGTTGACGATGGGAGCGTCATTGAATGGAATGGGGCCGTCGTGGGCGAAAGGACGAATGCTGATTCGTGATGCTGGTCCAGGTGCATATTCCAAACCAATACGTGATGTTCCTCCTTTTCCCACGTGGACTCAATTGCACTAAACTGCACTTCTCCCGCTCTTGTGACTCGGACTGTGTGCCTGCCCTGTTGCACCGAGTGTTACCTTGCGCACTACCTTCTTTCCGTCTCCCATCCGCTAGTCCCCCAAAGAGTCGGATATGTTCTCTCCAAGGCCAGCTCCAACCCAGCGGTCCGGCTTGCGCAACTTCGAAGGTAGCTCAGGGGAAAAGGTCCGTACGGGTTCATTACCGAAGCGAATTTCACATTGATTCGTTATGCGAGAAAGGATCTTCCACCCCAACAAAAAGCATGGGATGTGATCATGACCAAGGTTGATGATATTGACGATGAAATGGCCGCAGGTTGGAAGGAGGACATAGATACATTGCTTGTCTTTGTTCGTTATTTAATACTATCTCTCCATTGGTTCTCTGGCTCAATCCTCTTGCAGACCGGCTTATTCTCAGCCGTTGTTACTGCCTTTACCATTGAATCCTACCAGTGGTTGTCCGAAAGCCCAGAAGATGTTACAATTTCTCTCCTAACCCGAATCTCCCAGCAACTCGAAGGGCAGAACGTTACCACAACGACTACTCCATCTGGGTTCACTGCACCAGCCTTTGCTGTTCGCATCAATACATTCTGGTTCCTCAGCCTGATACTGGCGCTTGTCGACGCCTTGTTCGGGCTGTTGTGCAAGCAGTGGCTTCGGGAACTTCGTCGGAAAACAGAATCTCAAAATCCAGAGCAGTGGTTAGCCCTCCGTT
>JANHQD010001129.1:0-18622 GCA_024721195.1 Marasmius sp. AFHP31
TTTTTTTAATCTAGGTCTGGTCCCCATGACTCTTTTTTTCGATGGAGTTCTTCCAGATCTCCGTCTTTTGTGTCCGGCCCCGTATCAGAGAAGGAACGACCCTGATAAGGGTAGTTTATACTACCTTTTTTGTAGCCGACTTCTCCCTGACTTTGAGCAGCTCATGGGACCTCGTGAAGATTTGTCCTTCTCGTCTCCGAGGTTGTCGTACGATTAGAACAACCCCCTCCTGTTCGCGGGATCATCCTTGTCCATCTTCCAAACTGCCACCCAGGCCGTCTTCAGACCGTGAACAGTCGTAGTAGGACGAACAAAGCACAATAAGGGCACCATGGTGAACTTCTTCACTGTCCCTTATTGTCTGATGAGAGGGGAGTAGCTACAGCTTTGTCTCCCGATATGTGATTCTTTGTGCGGGTTCGCGTTGCATTCTTCCTGCTTTGTTCCGTACTCTGATTTCCACTGCAAAACAGTCATGACACGTCCTGAATTTCCCTCACTCCCCAGGTCTTCCAACGAAACAGCATATCACTTTTCATCGCAATTTCCGACACAACAGCAAGCACGACAGCAATCGGCTACTTGTTCCGTTACCTCCACGGAATCATCGAGAAACTTCTCTTACAGGTCGCCCAAACAAACAAACCTTCCACGTCCCAATGACAGAACATCCCTGATCAAATCCCAGCTGCCAGCCCCTTACTTCCGCCACAAGTTGGAGCGAGTTGTGGAAATTTGGAGTTTTTATCCACCACTCCGCAGCGGGTGTTGCGACGTCGAAGATTTCATTATCGGTCAGGTCCGGTTCCGGGGACTGGTCACCGAGACACTCCCGTGCCGCTTCGGCCTTGATGAATACCCGCCATAGCCTGCCATGCGCCATGACGCAGTGTGTTCCTCGTCGTCAACGCTCGTGGACTTGTTTCCCGCAACACCATTCGTAAGGACTCTGTACCCGACCAGCTCACGGACCTACAAACACCATGTGAGTCCCTGAGCATTTTATGGCCGTCCCGAACGAGTTTGGCTGACTTTAACAATGAGGACCCTGCCGGAACTGCGAACCGTACATTTAATTGAGCAACCTAGACTATGGAAGATTGGGATTAGATTCTTTTGGTCGTTCCACTACGTCTGTCACAAGGGGCCGTGCAGCGCAAGAATATATCAAGCTATTCCAAGTTTTAGACATATCACGCCAATTTGGAGATAGACTTTAAAGGTATCGTGTCCTTGGGCGGAGCATCATCATCAGAGATGAGTAGGACGAACACTCCACTTATCGCAGCCACCCACTCCTCAACCTAATCCGCTTGCCGCAGGACCACATCCCAACATCCCTCAACACTAGTCGTCACCATCTACGCTCAAAGGTGGTGCTCACCCGACTCCGTCTATTCATGGGACCGAGACACTTGGCGTCCTATGTAATGGTAGCGCATTCCAGGTGCTTCTTTTTCCCTGCGGACGAGATAAGTATGAATTCCGGACTCTGGGTTCTGTTAATGCCGAGGAACAGACACATAGACTACACATTTCCTCTACTTAGGTGCCTGGGCATGGGGTATCCATCAGTCCCCGAAGATGATTCTGGGTCTCGTCTGTCTCTGATACCACTATCGCTGTTTCTGTCCAGTTCCATTCCCATAGCGCTTGCAATTCAAGGGCCTTTTCGATCTAAGCCTCTTTCTCTGAGTCGAGTCCCCCCCGCTCTATCGCCCGTGATGGTAGACATACACTGTGCGAACTGACAAGCTCGTGGAAGGGCTTCGTGGCTACCGCATGCTTATGTATGTACATTCATCACGTCTCGCGCGACAACTGACTCGAGAGTTCCGTGTCTCCCTTTTCCCTCACTCTCAGGACTAGTCAAAAAACCCGGTCCGAAGTTTCCCTTTCGAGGAACGGTGTTTCGCGAAACACAATCGACTTCGATAATGTCTGCATACATGCTTGTGGAGTGTGTACCCCAGATTACCCGACCCTCTTACTATGATAATGTAGGCATTGTCATTGCGAGTCGTCGAATAGAGTTTCCGATCTCCAATCGTCCAACGCACAGATCCGTACCTACTCAGGCCGTTCTACATTCCACTAGTACTACTAGGCTGTCGATCATCGGGTCCCCAGATAGACTAGAGGAATCCCGCGAGCCATAGCCCCAGGTTGATTTTTCTCGCTAATCGTCGGTTCCAACCCAGATTGCATGTTGAGCGTGATCTTTGCAAACGTGAGCAAGCGAGTCATGATCAACGTGTTCCGACTCGACGTCGTTCGTTTGTTCCTCTTTACCCCGGATGCAATACAATGCTATTCACAGTCGGCTCTGAGTAACCTCCATGCTTCGGTGAGGGCTTTCGACAAAGCCACGGGTCCCCCATTCCCCCGCGTATATGTAAGAAGACGGACATGCGTCGTCTGTGCCACAATCGGTGCCTCGAGTTCGAGTGTTTTGTATGTAGTACTTACATATCTTTCGTCAACTCGACGGCCTCCCACTTCCCTTGTGATACCACACCACGAAGCGAGAGAGAGATATTATTCAAGAGTATGTAATTAATGTCAACAACGGAAGCCAGAAAATCCGCCGGTTTGGTGATAGTATCAATACAATGCGCCTCCTCCAGAACGTGTATTGCGTGATCCCATTCAAACAGTAAGGAGCATCTTGCGCGGGTCTTCAAGGTAGTCTCTAACTTTCACTAATAGAGGGATAATAGGATTTAGCATCGGTGATAGGGGATCGAGAGGGCAAACGAGGAGGTACATGGGCCGCTCTAAAGTAGCACCACTTCCTCCTCCCAAACGATGAAGCCAAGTAAAACGATCACTCACCGAGGAAGGTGACTGCCTCTCTACCATCTAGTAATCGGTGATCGTAGGTCAAGGCGACGACCATGATGGGTCGAATGACAATTTGGCCGTTCACGACAACGGGCTTCTCCTTGATGGCATGCATGCCTGCAGAACGGGAAACAAACATAAAAGGTCAGCACAGCAAAGGACACGAGGATTCAAATCAATAACAACGAACCGAGCACAGCAGATTGAGGCAAGTTGATGATAGGAGTCCCATACAACGAACCGAAAACGCCTCCGTTGGAACTGTGGTGATAGATTGCCCGGTCAGGTATAAGTCATCTGCGCAGGGTAAAGAACGTACATCGTGAAGGAGCCGCCTGCCATGTCTTCGAGGGTCAATTTTCCGTCACGAGCCTAACGCGTGATATTGGATTAAAAAGGTCGCCGTCATAGGAAAAAGCCGAGGCGTACCTTCTTTCCAAGTGCAGCAATCTCCTTTTCAATTTGTACGAAGCTCATACCCTCAGCATTCCTCACGACGGGGGTGACAAGGCCCTTCGGTGTGGCGACGGCAACGCTCAAGTCGACATAGTCACGGTAGACGATCTCGTCACCCTCTATTGACGCGTTGGCGGCCGGGATCTCCTTTAGGGCAAGACTGCACGCCTTCGCGAACGCGCTCATGTAGCCCAACTTCACATCGTGCTCTTTGAGAACCTCGTCCTTGTATTTCTTCCTCATTTCCATCAGGGAGGACATGTCGATCTCGTTGAAGGTGGTAAGGGAAGCAGCGGCATTTTGAGATTCCTTAAGACGTTCAGCGATTCGGAGACGCATCCGGCTCATCTTGACCTAGGTGAGGACAAAACATTTGTGAACTCCTGTATCGTGGACCTTAGTAAATCCGACACATACCCTAGTCTCATTCCGATTACCAGCTGCTGGTGCGGGAGGTTTCGAAGACTCTTGAGATTTCGACTTTTCAACCTCCTTCTTGGGAGCGGATTCAGGCTTTTTCTGCTCTGCGGGCTTCTCTGCTGGAGGTGGGGCAGATTTCGGTGCCTCAGGCTCGGATTTGGGCTCTGAGGGCTTAGCCTCGGTTTCCGCTTCAGACTTGCTCTCACTTTCCGCAGGCTTGTCTTCCTTGGGCGAGGAGGCTGAACAGAGTAAGCGCGAATATGTTAGCCGACACGGACGGAACTCACACTCTGAAGCTTCGCCCTCTTCGAGGACGAACAGGTCTTGTCCAACGGTGACAGTATCCTCCTCGTTGGCCAACAGCTCTTTGATGACACCAGATTTCGGCGCATTGACAGACACGTCGATCTATTCCAGGCGTACGGTTGAGCGCCTGGCGGATCTCGCGAAGTAATGACACGGACCTTGTCAGTCTCAATAGTTGCGACTTCCTCATCTGCAGCGACGCTGTCTCCAACCTGCTTCGACCACGACTTGAGAGTTCCCTCAGTGATGGATTCGGCCATTTGCGGCACTTTCACGGTTTCCGCTGCGACAGTGTGAACTTTTTTGCTGTTTTGAATCGCAGACACCTGTATTTGGGCTCACCCTGCAGAAGACTCGACGAGTGGAATTTCGCTCGTTTAACATGTGTACTGACGGTAGCCCTAATAAGAATACAAACGAAATTGAGTAGCACGTATAGAACATAGTATCTTCACTTACCATCCTTTCGACACGGTTGCCCCACTCAGGTACTTTGGGCTGAGCATGCCACGACCACGCGCGACTGCGATGATTTGCTTGGAAAGCATTGTTGACTGAAAGAGAGACGATTAACGTCTTGGTAGGGAGAGGAAAGGAGGATGATGTTAGTTGGCTGGCAGCTTCAACTGGCACTTGCAATTCGTCCCGATGTAATTGGTTTGTCAAAGTTTGTGCCGTGCCGTCCCGCTCCGTTGAGCCGGTGAAACCAAACTTGAAGCGAGCCACCGTGCACCATGGTCCATTTGACTGTCACTTTTCAACTCATCCACTGTGTCCTCACTCGAAATATCTCATCTGGACTCCTCGTTGAACGTTTGATCACTCAGAATGAGTAAGTGGGCTGCCGGTGCAGGCATACGTTCATAACAAGCCATTGAAGGGTGTGCACATCCAGGACAATGGTGCGTGATTATTACTATCATCGGATTCTCGGGGGACCGAAGGGACAGGTGAACCGTGGGGTAAGTACTTTATGTTCCTCTGAGCAGGGCAGACATCGATAAACGGAGGCGAAGAGATACTAAAACCATCAGGGCAAGAGGGTTTCCCGTAGGATCTCAGTCGGGAAATTGTAATCCTTGGATGCCGATGCCAATCAATTCTACGATCTCATGTCATCCTCTCTCTATCTTTGGGCCTGCTCGTCTTGTGTCAGGACTGTATACAAGAGGCCCTCTTGACCATCGGAGCCTTTTCCTACGATTCGTTCGGCGCCCGCTCGTGCACCTCGAGACGGCATCCAAAGGTTCTGGACGAAGTTATGCGCTGGTCAATCGAGAGTCAACTATTGGTTTCATGGCAAACACTCAACTACGACGATCAAACAAGCTGACCTCCCCAGGCCAGCCTTAACGATGACCACAATGATAATTTAGGCAATTGTTCGGAGAATTCCACTCTTCTTACTCAGTTTGTGATC
Organism: Marasmius sp. AFHP31; assembly: GCA_024721195.1. Lineage (NCBI taxonomy): Eukaryota > Fungi > Basidiomycota > Agaricomycetes > Agaricales > Marasmiaceae > Marasmius > Marasmius sp. AFHP31. Next base: position 5,447 of record JANHQD010001129.1, read on the forward strand.
CGCGTTGGTGACTGAATGTCGCTCTGGCAAGTGATGCTTCGGCGGCCTTGAAATGATAATAGTCTCACGAGGGAGAATGGCGTGCCTTTGCACTGAAGGTCGTGCCAAGTTCATCCCGGGAATAGCTTCGTTTATACATCGGATTCAACACTAAATCGCTCGGGTACTGACCAAAGGTATAAAGAGACTCTAGGAGGCGTACTGTCTCTACGTGCCCCGCCCGAGACACGCATACACCTCCGTGATGTTCACTTTAGTTGGGAAGCTAGCTACGTTCGTCGCGCTCGTCCTGTCCTCTCAGGTCGATGCGCACTACACCTTCCCCTCTCTCAAGGTGCGTATCTTGATTCTTTGATATAGTTCCGCTCATTTACAAGTAGGACACTCTAGGTCAACGGCGCCCTCACTCCCGCTTGGGCTAACGTTCGAAGGACCAACAACTACAACTCCAGAAACCCCGTATGTTTGACAGTCTTTCTTGCGCGCGGACATCTCTTCATTCCTCTCCTTTTGCTTCTGCAGGTCACTGACGTCAACAGCGCGGATTTCCGTTGCTACGACTCCGAGACGGGGGCCACTGCGAGCACTATCAAAGTAGCGGCTGGTTCCCAGCTCGGTATTCAGAGCGACGGAACCATCTACCACCCTGGTGTGAGTTTGACTTCGCGTTCCTTAGCCCCGGGTCTTGCGCGGCATGTTTAACGATTAATGGGCAGGTTGTCAACGTCTACATGGCCAAAGCACCAGGAGATGTCAGCTCTTTCAAGGGGGACGGAGCCGTGTGGTTCAAGGTAAGGGAAATTATGTGTGAACGTTAGCTACACTGGTGACCTCGTCCTTCGATGTAGGTTCACGAGGAGCCAGCTGTCACTGACGGCGGAAACAGCATCAACTGGCCTTCTTACAGTGAGTCTTCCGACTTGAATATATTGGAGGACGTAGGCCCTGATGTCTTTTAGATGCCGCGGGCGTGACCTTCACACTCCCCAAGAACCTTCCTAATGGTCAATATCTCGGTGTGTCAAACTTCTTCCAAAGCTTTCAAGCTTTTTTACCAACCCGGCTTTCCCGATAGTCCGAATGGAACACATCGCTTTGCATTCTGCTTCTGCCTACCAAGGAGGTGAATAGAAGGTCTTCTCTGCAGCGATAGACACTCATTGTAGGTCATACAGCACAATTCTACATCTCCTGTGGTCAGGTCGAAGTTACTGGTGGAGGAAGTGGCACGCCAGGCCCCCTCGTCGCTATTCCCGGTGTCTACAATGGACGCGTGAGTGACTTTCACGTCAAGCTAGCGTCTACAGGCTAACATTAGTGTCTGTTTTCAGGAGCCCGGTATTATGATCAACATCTACTACCCTATTCCGGCCACCTACACGCAACCTGGCCCCGTCAGTGACCGTTTTAGTATTGCCATGTGTCCTCCATTCTGACGTTTTGCGTGCACACAGCGCCCCTGGACTGGATAAATTATCTTTATAATGTATATTCGAGAAGATCGGAGGGCACTTATACCAAGTGTGTGGCTTGACGGGGAGAATAGTCCGTTTATCTGTTAGTCGGGCATAGGTGTTTCATGTTGACGGTGAATGTATTCCGCTATCTAAGTTATCGCTGAGCTTTCTGGACCATAAAAGTGCGAGCAGCCAAGCCTTTCTCGAGCGAGCTGAACTTCTTGATCATCGCAATCACTTCGGTTGCGTTGGAGTGACCCTGTGCTTCGTCTTGTGGTTAGGTCCTGGGAGGATAGTCGAGTAGCGCCCGACAGTCTCAGGGACCGATCGAGACGGTGGGAGTGGAATGCGGTGATTATTTTTAGACATAATCAGAATCTCGCCCATGTTGAGTTTGGGACTATAAAAGCTGACCACAAAGCTGAAGGGCCCTCACCCTCCTCTTTCCTCTCCTCCGCCCACGATTCCTGGTAATCTCCCCCTCTCCTCCCGCTCTCCTACTCGCGCTCGACTCGCTTCACGATATAACGATCTATCGTCATGTTCAAGATACCCTCTGCCATCCTTCTTTCCTCTATCGCTCTTCAGGCAGTCGCTCAATATAGCGCGACCTTCTCGCCAGACAATCTCCCGGACAAGACTCAAGAGGGACAGACTGGAACCAACAAATGCGGGACACAATCCAATCAGACGAGCCAGTGCCAGAACGCTTACAGTCAGTCTAACGCCGTTTACAATACCCCGCTAGTCTGACACTCACCGCCTTTTAGTCAATGGCGTGGATGACTTCTGTCTGTTTGCACCCCCAGAACCCGGTCCCCAGTCCGTCGTCGGAAACACCGAGGTGAGCGTGGCTGACATAGGCGAGATTCATAAAAGGCTCACCGAGACGCGCGATCTTTAGCGTATTGAAGTAGCATGGTGTATGAAGGGCGGATATGGGACACGTCTCATTCCAGACGGCTCTATCAAGGGCGCTCACTTCGTCAAGACTCCCGATTTTGTTCAGATTACTGGCGTTGGCGACCTCACACAGCTCAATATACCCGCTGGAGATGCAGGTGGTGAACTTGATCCTCACGGCGCTGATGGCAATGGAAATCCCATAGGCGGGTTGGTGTTTTCGAGCGCGTTCGGACCGCTTCAGCAGATTCATGAATGGACGGTGAGTTGAACGCGTTCAAGCTTACAATTGCGGGCTTAATTGACGTTCTTCAATTTTGGCATAGAACTTCATGTCTGCAAACCAATTCTGCTTCAGGGCCTGTAATCCGACTGGACCTAATCCCGCAGGATTCTGCCAGCACATCTACGACGTGATGGGATGCGAGTGGAACATGCCTGCGAGCTACGATCCCAACGTCTTTGAAACCTGCGACGGACAAAGCGGCGAGGTATGTGCCCGCTGTGGGATCACTTCTCGCCTCTGAATCTGACCGTCTACCTCCCAGCCTATGGGTGTTTACGGGGGCTCTACATTCTTCCAAGGCCAACCAGAGACCCCAGCTGCCCATCCTCGCCCGGCGTCCTCCAACTGCAAGAACGTCGCGACCATTAGCAACGGCCAGATCACTGCTTCCGGTATCAGTGCCAGTCAGACCGCCTCTGGAGCCAAGACGACAAGTGGGATGAGTACCGTAAGTAACCCTTTTTTCCCTCTTATCAACACGCACTGAGATTTGAACGACAGAAGACGACGGGTTCTGCGGGTTCTGCGGGTCGCCCGTCAGCCACAACCTCTGGTGCGAACGCCGCTCAGTCAGGAAACGCCGCGTCTGCTGTAACGTTAGGCTCATGGCAGCGAGCATTGGTTACTGCTGGGGGCATGGCGTTCTGTTCGTTGGTCGGGGCATTCGTTTTGTTGTAGGGGTGGATTCTTGGACATATTTTGGAATCATTTCAAGCATCACTTCTTTGTTAATGCGTTTTGTCGACTTTGTATCGTTCATGACACTCTGGACTTTTGTGGACACTTGGGTATGTCACAAATTGTAGATAGGTGGTTAATGGCTATCGAGATGATTGTTAATCTGCCTGGACAAGCTTCGGTAAAGTTGCTCGACCTGGCTGCCGCCGATTCCATCAGGTCCGGCAAACCTGGGAATGCCTGTGACTGTACAAACAAGGAGGTTCGGGGGGAAGCTCAGGCTCCTTCTCCGTATTCCGTGGGCTTCAACATGTAGACTGACCAAAAGGCTGCACAGCTGCTATGAGTGCCTAGAAACGTGAATCTGGAGATGCCGAAATTTCGCGAGGATGAAATGTCAGCCATTACGCGTCCTGCACTAGTCATAGTCTCCTCCTGACGCGAAATTAGCCATGCGCGTCGACGAAAGGCAAACCAGGTACACACCTCCACCCTCGTCACCTCCTCCACCATCTCCCAGATTATCCATGTCGTCCCCTTCTCCGTTATCGAAGTAATCATAGGCATAGTCGTTGTCGTATTCCTCCTCTGCATCGTAGTCGGATGCCTGTGCTTGAGATCCACCTGAACCCTCATCTTCTGACTTGACCTAAGAAGGACAACTGAGCACGCCGGAAGTCCAAGCAGCCAGAGAGAACGCAACCTTTTCATCTTCATCTTCAACCACGTTATCGAGATTCACCCGTTTCTTCTGCGCCACATTTTTGCGACCTACTACCACGTCAGATGACAATCTCGCGAGGCGTAGAGAAGACGCTACCCTTGATTTTCTTCGGGTTAAAGTACCCTTCGAAGATTTCCGTCGGGAAGAATGCTGGATTGAGATCCTGTCGCTTGAGCTTCGGTTGCGCTGAAACGGAAGGCCTATATTTGTCCGAGTATTTGGGTAGTTCTGTGTTCTTCGTTGTTTCTACGACATAGTATTGAGAGTTGCGCAGCCTTCGGGCAAAACCAATTTGAAGCTGGGTGATCTTTCGTTCACTATCGGTATATTCTCGTAGAACTGGAGGACGCATGGGCTGTGATCGATAAACAACCATTGATTGAGATATTGCGTTTAGGACAACGAGGAAGCCGAAGGACATACCGGATATAATGCAGTTTGCTCTCTGGACATCGCCTGTATGTCTGCAAACGTCAGACCCATGGGTGGAAGCTCCCTGGAAGCTCCAAAGCCGCCTCTTCCTCCTCTTCCTCTACCACGTCCGGCCATTTCGTTAAGAGCTTCAGGATCAACGCGTTTTTGCAAGTGCAGGATTCAGGAAGGAAAACGAGCGCCTACCGAAAGACGCCTGTCGGAGTGTCAATATCATTTACAACTCCGCTGATCACGTGACACCTTCCAGTGTACACTTGCACAGCATGTGCAATCTCATCCCTCTTTGTTGACTCCCTCCACCCACCACGACACAGGTCCCTCGTCCTTTCACCTCCCGTTTCCCCACATCCTCACCTTCTTCTGACGACATGGACAAGTCCCTCGACGATGTGAGCCATATCTGGTTCCCGCCACAAGTTCATTGCGCTCACCTCACCCTTTCTCTTCCTCCACCAAAAGATGATTAAGTCTCGCCCCAAAGGCATTCGTCGGACAAGCAGCCGCTCTGCGCGTAATCAAGTTCTCGGAAACAGTGCTGCTCGTGCAGCCTCTAGCCCAGGAGGTCGTGCAGCCGCGAAAGCTGCAAAGGCAGCCAAGCAGACACCAGCTGCGACGGAACAGGCTCAGCCTCAGACATCCGACAAGATTATGGTTTCCAATCTTCCCCCCGATGTCAATGAACAACAAGTCAAAGTAAGTTGGAGCCTTTGCAAATATTTGCTGTGGCGAGAACTTACAATTTTTCCTCAGGAGCTATTCCATACAACTGTCGGCCCATTGAAAGACGTCACCCTGCATTACGATAGTGCAGGTCGCTCAAAAGGTGTCGCTGCAGTGCACTTTCAGCGCAAGGGCGACGGCACCAAAGCTTACCAGCAATACAATAACCGACTCATCGATGGAAGTTAGTATTATTGTCCGCATCTCCTTTCAATCCGTGTCGTTCCGCCTTGCGGCACATTTTCTGGAGCGTATCCACCCCAGGATGCGTTCTACACCTCACCAACCGTTTGACTCCCAGAGAACAATGGTCCTTCTGTCTCTGCCTCGCCCCGTCGAAGCACCCGGCCCTTCTATACGTGGACACGGAGCTTGGGTGCATATGCCGTTCTCATGTCTGGGTGTACGTGCCAACGAGGACCAACAATGGGTGCCACCGTCTAAGCTACATGCTTGACGCTGCTCTGGAAAAATCCAGCCTTGTAACGTATCGTCGTACGTGTGCAGCTCAGCTATGGTTGCAGTGTATGTTTCTGGGTTCGGGTATGTTGAGAGTCGAGGAAGTGTCAAGGGTTTGGCAGTGGTGGTGCGAGGAAACTCAATGACTTTCACCGCTTTCAGCAGTCGAATGCTTCCTAGCGAAGATTTGGGGACTGATGCTTCCCTGGAACGATGCGACGACGACAGAGACACGGCCTTGTTTTCTGGACTCAAGCTGGCGCCGAGGACTACTTTATTTTCTTCCGTCGTATTCTCTTCATCAACTCCTACGCTGTGAACAGCCGACTGACGAATGAACTCGCTTCTTCCCTTCATCACCCACCCCACCAATATTCTACCTGCATTCTTAGAACGACCAATGAAGATTGAAATCGTCGTCGACCCCACCCGTCCCGCCTCTCTGGCTTCCCGTGTGGCCCCAGCTGCCACCCCCGCTGCGACCACACAAAACAATGCCGCCCGTGCCCCCGCTAGGTCGGTTTTCTTAGCCTGTCGCGATCGCTCATGACTTATCCCAACCATCATCAAGGGCTGGGAGAGGACGAGGAGGAAAAGGAGGAAGGGGCGGTAAACGCAAGAGCCCTAGGCCCCAGAAGTCTGCCGCTGATCTTGATGCTGAAATGGAGGTCAGTTTGATCTTCCTCTCGCCTCCTCCCATAATTGGTATTGACAAGCGTGTGTCGCTTCCAGGACTACACCGGTAATAATGCTGCTGCTGCGCCCGCTGCGGCAGCTTAGTTAGGTCCTTACCTTTCGCTATTGGGTTGTACATGTATCTTCTTTTTTTTCGTCACCTGCTCTCACTCTTCGGTATATACATACATACGATTGTAACGCGCCACCGCAGTCCATTCTAATTGTTAGCCATAGTCTATCGATACCATTTTTTGTGCGAAACGTCTCTGCTAGATTTCTTGACTGTTCTACACGTTCCTCCGTTCGTTGTTAGACGAAGCTGGTGTCAAACAAAGAACGCGCTACGCGAACAATGAGCTTACCCAATTGAACGCAAGTCAACCAAAAGTTATTGTTCCCGCCTCACTAACTCTAACCTTGTCTTCAACCCCCATCATAAACTACTCGCAATGGAACAAGACACTGCGCCTCCGCTATACGTAGACCGGCCAGAATGGGCAGACGTCACGCCTCTCGAACAACACGAAAACGACCAACCACTAGCGCCCATCCAGTATACCGTCGAATGTACGCCGTTTCACCGTACTCTTTTCTTGCCTAATCTCGACTTTGATGCAGACAAAGATGCCACCGATTATTTTCGCGGGATCGTCAAAATCGGGGAGAAGAGTGAAAGGGTTTTGGGATTGACCAAGGATATCATCGACATGAATCCCGCACATTACTCAGTCTGGTACTTTCCACCTAAAACTGGTTTGTTCAAGTTCAACTTTTGATGGGATCTTTCTCTTCCTCGTCAGGCAGTACCGATATGAAACTCTTCTCGCTCTCAATTCCGACCTTGAAGCTGAATTGAAGTTGATGAACGATGTTGCGATCGAGCACCTCAAAACCTACCAAGTTTGGCACCATCGACGCCTTTTGATGACTCGAATCCGGAAACCTGTACCCGAGTTGAAGTTTATCGCTGCATCCTTTGCGTCAGACGCGAAGAACTACCATACGTGGAGCTATAGGCAGTGGATATTGGCACATTTCAATGAGGATGAGCTGTGGAAGGAAGAGCTGGACTTCGTTGATCATATGTTGAACGCAGATATTCGGAATAACTCTGCGTGGCATCATAGGTTCTTTGTTGTCTTTGAGAGTGGACTCAGGCCGGGGGAGACTGATAGGGAGAGAATTTTGAAACGAGAACTCATGTACGTTCCTTCGACTGCCCACTGACAATTTGGTTGACTGCTGCCCCCGCTAGATTCGTGAAACAGAACATATCGCTCGCACCGAACAATCCATCGGCTTGGAATTATCTACGAGGAATCTTGGAACACGAAAAGGCACCATTCTCCAAAGTCATCGACTTCGTTCGTCCGTATTCTCTTCCCCACGATCCCGAGTCCAGTGGGGATCTAGTTGATTTGGAGAATCCACCTCCGTCGAAGGAAGCAGTGCTTCCGTGTCCTCCAGCAGTCGAATTCATGGCCGACATTCACGAAGCACAAGGTGGCTCTGATGGTGTCCTGAAAGCAACTGAGGTACGTTTTTCGATTCGTTTGATATGCTTCCTGACTTATGCTCGGTCATAGCTTTGGAAAGCTCTAGGAAGCGAGCACGACACCATAAGAAAGAAGTGAGTGTTATATGGGAGATCCAGGCTGTTATAATCGATTGCTCAACTCGCTTCACTGCAGATATTGGGATCACCGCATTAGGGAAGCCTTGAAAACAATACAGACATAAATAGTACCTCGTCAGTCTAGGAGAGAATTTGTGGGGAATCATACACGGTATAGACCTAGTGTGTTTATGTGCCTGAACTATCCGCCCAATGTATCCGGGATGATGGATCTCCGAATATCCGCCTCATTTCCTCTCTATTTCCAGACGAATTCGATAGCATTGAATAAGGATGTGGGCGAGTTGACAGCGCTGAGCGGGGGAATGATTCTTTGATAGAATCATAGATCGTGCTGGCGGTTAACCCGGTCCGCTCGATGTAGCGCTCAAGCCTCGCCAAGATGACGCCCGTTCGCGACCGCGTGTAGAAGGTTTGGTTCTCTTCCAGCAACCGCCAACGACCTCATACGATATATTCTCCTCGTTGGTCGGAAGACAGCGGGGAGCAACACGAAATTGCGACGTAATCCGAAACGAAATCAGACTGGACGAACTAGATCCATTGCAGGGTTTCCCGACTCACGAATTACTCTTTCTGTTTCATTGGCGAAAGTGAGGACCTTCTGGTTTCTTTTTTGGGAATTCCAGAGCGGAGGATAGTTTGCTAATCCAGGTGTCCTCAGAAAGCCTGGCTTGTAATTGCCTGAAATTTCAAATTCCTCATCATGCCTACACAAGTTCCCTCCGCCATTCCGGATTTTACTGAGGCGGATGATGAGCGTACGCCCGCGACGCGATCTGCTACCAGCAGTCGCAAACAAACCATTCTGAGTCTTGTCGAGATGCTACTGAAGGACGAGGACGATGTTTTGGGTGCGTGGCCGTACGCTTCAGTTCTCCTGTCACGTTTAACGGAAATGAACTCTACAGGAAATGCGCAGATCCCAACATTCGATAATGACCAAGACGTTCGTGAGTCTTCCTGCTCATTCTTTGGCCTGAACACTCGAAATCTGACTTCAGATTGTGTGTTAAGCTACGGTTGATGAACATCTTCAAGCAGCGGGAGCTGAAGCGTTCAAGAAGTTCCAAAAGTGCGTTTCGATCCCTTGTTTTATTCTCCAATCTCATGGCGTTTGTACCACTCAACCAGGCGCCTCACCTCGCTGGACAAAGAGCTAAGAAACTTTGCGAATGCTGCACGTCAGCTCGGTAGCTCGGCTGCCATTCTCTCCTCTGCATTTCTCCTACGAGCCCGCCTGGCCAATATCCTCTTCCTCTATCAAGAAAACTCGGCGGACCTATTCCCACGTAAAATATCCCATCCGACTCAACACGCAATAGCGCAGAACTCAGCTCGGCAACGTCGGCCCCGTGCAATGTCAGGACGACACAAGGCGTTACCTCATGCTTCACGACCGACAGTGAACGGAGATATCAACTTGGAAGATTTCCCGAGGGAATTCAAATCTCTCGCTCAAGATATCGCCACATTTCTGAGGTGCTTGAACGAGTTTCCGGAATTCACAGACGAGGCTGTCAATGCATCTATATCCTCCTTTGAAGGTGATCTGAAGTACTGGGCCAACTGTCTTGAACAGTATCAAGGTAATCTTTCTCACTCTCAGTGGCCATACATCCTTGTTCACCTTGAAATAGGGCAGTTCCGTTATCCTGCAATCCAGCGGTATATACATGATCTCGCTACGGAGATGGGTGAACACATTGACGGCATCACTTCTTCCCTGAATATGTTCATCGAAGTTGGGGTGCCTACGATCCGTTTTGCTCAGAAGCACGGTGCAACAAATCTCTTGAACCTATCGACAGTGGCAACCTTCTTCTCTGCTGTGACCGCCACGACGCTGCAATTCTCATATGAAATCGTCGAGACCCCCTCTGGAAACGCTGTCAACTCGCTCTGGTTTCTTAGCTTGGTTTTTAGTATCGGGGCTGCGGTGAACAGTCTCCTGGGCCTGACCTGGAAACAGGCGATGTAGTAAGTCTCACACGCTGTTCATTTCGTTGCTCCAATCCTCATTGCCAGCGTCCTACCAGCCGCTCTCCGGGACATCGTGTGCCGTGGTGGGTACTCATTTGGATCAAGCGGTCTCCGTTGGTCTTTCTTGTCCTGTCCGTGATGTGCTTTTCGATCGGCCTGTGCGTATTTTCATACGCATCGCATCAGGTACGCCCTAACGTAGTGTATGCATAGCACCGACTTATTCCATTTTAGCACCGGATTACCTCCACTATTACAACCGTCTTCACTGCGTTTACCTCGTTTGGCCTCATCGCTGTGTCCCTCTGGTTTGCCTCCGAACGCTGGACGTTTCTTCGACACCGTGGGCAGAAATGGCTGGGGGACGTGCTCATAGAGTCTTACCAGCGCATGCTTAGAGCGCCTGGCATGGGAGCAGCCAGGAGTACCATCAGGTGGATGTTCAGTCGCGTTCTGTCTATCGCCCGTGGACTTCGCCTGGTGAAATCTTCCCTCAGTCTCGTATCTTCTGATGAGAGTAAGAATGATGATATAGAGGCGAATGGACCTGGGCTGCCCACTTCAATGCCAGACGAGGCGTTCAGACCGACCAGTCCTCTTGCTCGAGCCTTCCGGGTATCGGAGGGTGTTGCACCTTCTCCCGCCATTGACGCAGTGTTCTCTCCGGCCTCGTCTCCGATCCCTCCCCCCACCCCCGAGACTCCTATGACCCCCACTACTCCTCAACCGACGTCGCCCGGAAAACAGTTATGGCGAAATGCTTTCCGAGCAGTCCGTATGCGCTCTGCTGTATCCTCCAACTTAGCGCGAGCAACTGCTCGTACTGAGCCTCTCCGACGGCGAACAGCATCCTCTGGCGGGGGCACCGACTCGAATGGAAGGCCCGAAATACCGCTAAAAGCTCTCCTGATGAGATCGCGAGTGTCCGCGTTAGTGCCTAGGTTGAAATCCCTGGAACCTGCACATGAATACGGCGCGCATCAAGCGTTGGTGAGGCATCTGCAGTTCTCTCCGGATGGCAAGTTCTTGGCAACGTCGAGGTGAATGTCATGTGGTGGTTTCCATTTCGAGTCAACGAGTTGACTTTTTTGGTATCTCAAGCTGGGATCGTACTTCCGTCATCTTCCGGGTTGGAGATCGTCCTGGGGTAGGTTGCATATGCCTCTTCGCGTGGGGCTCTGTGTTGATTTGACTTTGTGATGGTTTTTAAGGACCCTCCGGCTCCACATCGTGTTCTTGCTCATGCTAAAGGTTTTGTTGGGCAAGTGGCGTGGTGAGTCGAGCTTTTGTGTCTTGTCGGTGCCTGTGGACGGGAAACTGACTGAGCTGCTCGTACCCAGGTCGCCACACGGAGGTCTTTTGCTCACAAAGTTACTTCGAGGCATCAAAGTGTGGACACAGGTGAGTTGATGGGTGTATTTGACCTCGTGGTTGATGCTAATGCGAACGATTGCAGGACGGTGTCTGCCAGCGTACGATTGATCGTCCGACGTTCGTCGAGTCGATAAGTTGGTTCCCGGAAGGAAAAGGTAGTGATTTTTTTATCTTAGAATGGAACGATACTGATGTGATCTACCATCAAGCTTTCCTGTCTGTCGAGCATAGTACGGTCACAAAGCTGGTAAGGTTCTGCTCCCGGCTGATGGTTCTTTGTTGCTTACGACTACGAATACTAGGATCTTAAAGGAAATGTGAGACAACATTTTGTCTTCATCCGATTGTGGGGCTAAACATCTTTGATCTTCTAGGTACTGGGAGAATTTTACTTTGGGAGCATCAGGCTCCATGATGTTGCAGTCACGCCGGATTGTTCACGACTTCTTGGTGTGGGCCCGCTATTGGTCTCTCCGGATGGACTTCGCCCAAGTAAATCGCGGGCGGAGAAGCGGCTAGTGGGTGAGTATCACCTCCTGTGGGTCACGAAACTCAAACTAAATCGGTGTCTTGCAGTATACAATATGGAGACCAAACAAGTGGAGAGGCAAGTCTTGTTAGGGAATATCTTGTCGGCCGATGGCTAACATCTCGTTTTGTCTTAGCGCGACACCGGTGTTGAATGAAGTGAAGGACATCACTCTTTGTCGAAGCACGCGAAACGGAATTGTGGCGCTCGTTAGCTACGAGAATAAAGTATGTTGTAATTGTTCAGGGCGATATCTCCTTCGTACAAAAACGCTGATTGTCATCTAGGCACCCCCGCAGCTTTGGAAGATGGATTTGGTCAAGGACAGAGAGAATATCGACAAGGTCACGGCACGCCTTACTCTAAGGTTAGACTATCATGTTTCTCCCGTCCTTCATGTGCCTCACCTCGAACACATTAGACACACGTACATGCCGAAGATGCCCGTTGACTTTGCTGGGCCGAGTTACTTTGGTGGAAAGAACGACGAGCTTGTTCTCTGCGCCGGGAAAGGTAAATGCTCCACATTTCAACTGTACACATACTAATGCGACGTAAATTCAAGCTGGGGATATTCACATCTGGGATAGAGAATCAGGGTCCTTGCTACACCATGTGCGATCTGGTGTTCTGGGCGGCGATTTGACCTGTATTGCTTGGAACCATGCGGCGGAGAACCCATATATGTTTGCTACTGGTAGTCATGACGGAACAGTTAGGATATGGACGAGGCCACCATCGGACTCTCCGGAACCAACCATCACTGATATACCACGGAGCTCTTCACCTCACGATATAGGACGTGCGACTAGTAGCAGTTTCAGCAATACGCCTCGAAGTGCATCGCCCGATATGGAACGGGCGGGTAGCCCGCGTATCGATGAAGGCCCTCCTCACAGCAGGAGGGAGGAGAACGACGATGAAGAGCCGGGTGGTTCTGTACACGTAGGTCCACCGAAGGAGAGGGTAGTTGCTTTTGCGGACGGACAATCTTGAGTGCGAAATGAAGTATCACGGAATAAAGTTATATATCTACAATTAGACTACAGTATACCAGTAATGGACAGGTAATTTAACACCAGTCAAATTTAGCCCCTGTGGGCGTTGAGCAGGAGTGTGTTGAGCAGGAGTGTGTGATACGATTTCCATATATGGGTTGTTAATTTCTCCCTCTCCAACCACCATCGGCAGTGCTTCTGGGATGGCCACCTTGACCAAGGTCAAGCCTGAAAGGCCCCAGGAAAACGGCCCTCTGCTGTCGTCGACTGTGCCTGCACCATTCCCGAGGGAACACCTGTACATTGATACATCGGC
>JANHQD010001130.1:0-28800 GCA_024721195.1 Marasmius sp. AFHP31
TGGACTACCTATCTACTGGAAGCGGTCACCACGTTGGGAGTGACGGCAACGCAGAAGGGGTATGAGACAGTCGAATGTGTACTGCACATAATCCCACTCATCGTCCAGTATCCAACCCACCTCCCTTCCACCCAGCATGAAACCGAAATAACGACTCTCATGGACACGTCACCGAGACTCCGAGATTTGACTCGTCACGTCTGGGTGATGGTACTCGTAGACCATCATCCCCTCTGGCAGCTGTGGACGCAACTAGCTGCCATGGTCTTCCGGGGTAAACTCCTCGAAACCTTCACCGATGACCGAGATGCCAACAAATTCTACACCAGATGGCCCGGAAAATCGCTCTCAATGGCGTTTATCTGCCACACGCGCTGCGAGATTCAGCGTATCTCGTCTATGTCCGACAAGGATGTTATGCGTCTTGTGGATTTACAGGTCCTTTGGTCCAACGAGGCTGTCATTCCAGGCAACCCGGTCGTTATGTACCCCATCCCTCGATGTACACTACGCACCCAAGCACGTCTCATTTCTGAGGCGCTCCGAAGGAGGCAAAAGGTTCTCTTTGCATCAGCAGATGGGGAGATCCTTTCGATGGCGCTTAATAGCCTCGTCACGGTCAACCTCGCGCAGATCGTTCAGGTGTTGGAAGAAAGAGGACGGTGGTGGATCACAGACTTCCTCGACACCAATGTCTTGGTGGATTTCTTCAAGGCGGATATGTTGGATATCGACTCGATTGGGAGCGGAACTCTGTCGACCCGGATTGCTATCCACCTCGCCAAAACGTTTGATTTGGTGTCGAGAAATCTGGTGTATCCGATGGTCCTGCATGCCTTCTTGAGGACGGTTGGGAAGGTCGGGCACGCTGGGGTGGAGGGTAGGAGGCAGCAGGAGTATTGGTGGAGCTCTTGGGTTCGGTGTAAAAGAAAGGCGTTCGTGTTGAAAGGCATCCGGAGTGAGCTGAGGAGCGAAGTGGAGACTATCTGTGGTTGTGATGAGGTATGAATGTTCCTGGACCAGCGTGCTGTATTCCGTGACACTTTTGCTGACTTTAGTCCTGAAATTTAGTGCCCCTTAAAGGCCGGCTCAGCAGGACCCCGGGAAGACCTCAATACGAAGCACCTTACGTGCTCGCACTGCTCCGCAGTGTCGTATTGCTCGCGCGAATGTCAGAAACGGCACTGGAAGAAGGAACATAAATTCGAATGTCAGAACCTTTCGGACTTAGTAAAAGGTTAGTGCTCCGCTGTTTCCCTCCCTTGTTGGTATCTAATACTCGATGAAATCCGTTTGTACATAGTCGGGACACCTCCTGTTACACACCTCGAAACTCGCTTCATCCGACGAGTTCTCAAAACGATCCTCCAGACCAACATGGACCTCATACAAACGACACTCAGCAATCTCCCACCGCCGAAGTCTCGATTGGAGCAACACCTTCGTCTCGCCCGTCCAATAGTCACTGTGGACCTTGATCGCACCGGCGGCTTTGACGAAGATAATCGTTCTAATCATTGCATCAAGATAACGCACACCGTGGATCTTATAGCCTCTGAACTACAGCGGAGGCAAACGAGAAATTGGCGAGAGTGGTTACGGGGGCTCCTAGAGAGGTGTCAACATCTGGACGAGGATGAGGTAGCTATAGCCATTTTCGCTCCGAGCCATTTGGGCCGCCTCGACCACGGACCGTTACTCATAGAGGCGCGTGTCGGGATTCCTGCATCGGGTCAAAGCATTGAGAGAGTCACGGAAACAGAGGTTTTGGGGCGTCCAATCGTCCGACTCATCCAAGCCATGTCCCGTGAGGGTAAGCCCCCATTAGCGAGTTGGAGGCTGCAGGTGTCACAGTAGGGGACCGAGGATGAAGGAATTGTAATTGGTACAGGGCTGAATGCGTATGACGCAGTCTTTTCGTTTCGGGATTATTATTATTGTTATTATTGGAAGTTATTTGCGCCTTCAATGTAGCACCTTCTCTACGTTTCAATGTGCGTATGAGTCGATGACCATCACTATCATGAAGCCGAGTCTACACCTCGATATTTCGACACTCAACTACAGGAGACAACTCGAAATCTTGATATTATTTCTACACCAACTAAATATCAACACAGGAGACCAGTACTCCGCAGTATTTGAGTCAGAACAGAATCTGGTACCGCAACGGATAACGTGAAAATTGTTCCGATCTCGAGAGTTCAGAGTACATCGTAGATCTACCTCAGTCGTGCCGCGGGCCTTAAAATTGATTCTCGTCTTGCCCATCTGCAAGAGATCCAAATTTCCTGGTACCGCTGCGTTTGCTTGACCTCATCTGCTCCATTCAGGTGGCCTTTTCAATCGCACGGCTGGAGCTGCCAGGACCCCCTACGTTACCATCATACATGCAGGCCACGAATCAGCTGCGCTTTGGTCCGGCCCATCAATAACATAACGCCAGCTCATGATCTCTCTTTCGTTCCTCTGATCTCACGAATGCAATGCGATGGCACACCGAATAAACCTGGGCTTTTCTCAAAGGCAGCATATCCGTGTATTGCTATTTAACAGTCGTGATTTCTTGAACTTGATGTGGCCTCTTACCGAGCCAAAATTAAACCAACACTGTTGTTGTAAGAGGCGAAGACCTCGCGCTCCAATCTCCTCATCAGCATCTTGATTCTTCTGGTGTTCGTGAGAGTATCAAAGCAATCCGAATCACAGCTCATCAACATATTGGGACTGTCGAGTACATCTACATTTCATCTTCAAGTGTCGACTTTAATCATGATTTGGTACGGCGATGAGTTGGTGTCTGAGCTGGTAGATCGCTTCGCCTTTTACCTCGAGAAGCAGAATATCGAATTTTAAGATGTAGCCCAATCTCGATCATGTGTGCCAACTGAGGTTCAGACTGCCATTCTTGATCGACTGGATTCTTACCCATTAAACCTTCGTTTTATCATGTTTACAGCGAAACAGCTTTGACTATCACGACACTTTATGTGGCTACTGATTTTCGGGTGTAGTTACTATCCTTCAAGCACATCTTGCAGTAATGTGTCGATAACCTCGATCTGGCCAGTCTCTTGTTACGTTCCTGGGCGCAAGCGTATAGGTGATCATACTCGTCTATCTCCCGAGCCCGTGCTATGTTCACTTTTGCTGTGCTACTACTCTGCATGACTCTGCTTTGGCGCCTGCTCGTGAATTTTTGCTAACTCGGATAGCCAAGGTATAGCACTTCTTGACGAGGCCAAAGATAAACCCAAAGAAGAGTTCTTCTATTGCTATTTCCAGGCGTTGTTGAACCCAATCACCGGCAACTCTACCTGATATTAACACACTAGCCAGAATGAAGGTGACATTGACTTCCGGCTTTCTGATAATCGCTTCTCGGTACCGCGAAGCAGGTGACTCCTCCCTCTTGCTCAGCTCAAGTCTCGGTGGATAACCGTGTGACTATTCTATTTGTTTCTCTAGTGCGTCGCCTGTATGTGGGTCCACGTCCAAAGGTCCGCTTTGGCCTTGTGAACCTCGAAACACATTCTTACTCCCGAATTTTACTGTCTTCGCTGGACACTTGAACAACGCCAGTGAAGAACACCGCCACTGCCCCTACCCCTATCAGCAACGTCGTCGGTTTGATCCAGTGAGTCATACGACATAATAGACTTGATTGCTGCGGCCTGGAAACCTTCTGCCGCGAGAAACGCTGCCGATTTGCTAACTGCTGAACGGACCACTCAAGGAGTAACTAACCTCTCCAGATTCCGATAGACTCCGAGTCTGAATTGGTTCTCGTGAAACTTTCTCCTATAGTTTCTCCAGCTTCTAGTACGACCAGTCCATAGTGTTACCTTTGAGACTCTAACCTACGAATAACGTATTCGCTCCCGAGGCTGCAAACCTCCCGTTGGTGCCTCATTCGATTCTCTTGGATACTTCCGTACTCATGACTTTTCGCGTATACATGAAGTGATATGGACGGCCTGAGGCCCCGTTCGGACTTTATTTCTGACTTATCCACACGCTACCCCCAAAACAGATTCAAAGGTGTCTATAAACGGCAATTAGAACCACATACGCCTTGTCAATATGCTGAACGCTCGTGCTCACTTCATTGACATGTTGTATGACGGCCCAAACTTGTGGCGTTGATTGATATATAATTAGGAGCTTCTACAGCGTCGAAGGCTGGCCCAAGAGGGGACTGTGTGAGCACTGTGGAAGCAATACTGCACGAACCGTTCAAATCAGGTATGCATAGACCTATCGTACCACGCAGATTTGACCTATTCACAGCTTTGGTTTTCCAAATCAATGAATTGTATCTGGTCCTGATTGCAGTACACACAACTGTTCTTCACTCTCCATCACTTGTCGTTGAGCTCTGTTCGGCGAGGTCTGTAATACATTCTTCAGCAGCAAGCATATTGTCTATCTCACCCTCCCGTGCAGCTGTATCCACGTTACCTTGTATGACTCCCTCTCGCTGCTTGCCCGTGAGCTCTGAGCTCATCGGGGTCTCCAGTATCCAGAGTACAGCTCCTGTCAACGAGGGACAAGAATGACTGCAAGGAGTATAAATATGAGACTAGTTTTCGACCTGTATTGTCTCACCATTAGCCTTACAACCACTTTATACAACGTATAACCTCAAGAATGAAGATGCCATCAAGTTTCTGCTTCACCGTGATTCTGGCCACGCTGAGTGTCGCCAGGTAAGTGTAGTTTGAGATTCCTCAGAAGAGTCTCTGTCGCTAAGCATGGGATCTTCTACTCGCCTTTCCAGAGCATTACCTGTATCTTCAACTGTCTCCCAAGGTCGGTGTCACCCCAAAATTTGACGTTTGAATCTTTCCAATCCGTTCTATAGTCGCGCAAGCAACTGGAGTGGCCAGCACACCAGCTGCAAACGTCATCCGAGGATGTGGAGATTGGTTCGACCCCAAGGTGAGTTTTCATAGGTTTATGCTTCAACATCTGCTTATCGTGATCCACCTCATCGTGCCCACAAGTGCTGCGGTACATTAGGGTGTTGAACGGAGCCCGGCAGATGTCCTCATCGGAACTTGCGCATAGAAGCTCCCCCTTCCTTTTTATTAGAATACTGTTCCCACAATCCTTCCCGTAGTAATCTGTAGTGCAACTCCAACTTTTGGCTAATCTACTGGTGTTTTCCTGTGTGCCGGCGCGAGTTGATATGCACGAAGCTCGGGATACTTGAGATTGGAGACCAGAAGCTTCCGTCATTGAGGTCCGGATCTGACAGTGTTCCTTACCATCATTCCATTATTGCAGAGTCCTCACGGCCTGGTGCTTTCTCCGAAGCTTTGGGACCAAGTTGGCAGAGCACGACCCACCGATATTGCGCTCGAGACTTCAGTGCATTTCACCGTCAGAGTCACCTTCTGATGAGGTTTCATGAATGTTGGTCATTCGCGGGGTTTTCCTCTGAGTTCCCCTTCTCAGTGTTGTTCCCTTGAGCTTTAGATGGCTAGTATGCGAGCACACGATAAGACCGGACTTGACGGTCCAGTGTACACCCTTGTTGTCATGCATACTCTTTGGACCAGGTACAGTACTGTACTCCGACAGACGAACAGCCTTGATTCAATCCTGAACCAGTGGGCTGTAAACGGGCCGGGATTACATTTCCCGACCCGACCCACTTCGCTCGGCTTGTTTTCGCTGATCCCCTCAAGACTCTAAAGGCCATATGTGCTCAAATTCGATGAAAACTACTTAACGTAAAGAGTGTTTGAGCTAAATTTAGGTGGCTGATTGATCATTTTCACCATATCCAGTGCGATCACGGTACAAACGAGTGGTGTCCTCGCCCTATTGCCCATCAGTAAACTTCGCTCGGCGACCGCAGTGTTGCATTTCTCTACGGCGAGCATACTCGTCTATCTCATATCCCGAATTGATCTATTGAATATCCGTGACTGCTGTGTATCCGTACGAGCGAAACCCCCACTGAGCTGCCTGTTTATGGAAACCTGTAATGACTCGAGCACAGCTCTACTTGCTGATATTGACGGGTATAAGAGCTCGCTGAACCCAAAGTTTTTGCAACTTCCACAAAGTCGAAGCAAGCTTAGCTACCTACCCCTACAACATCCTGATATACTGCCATGAAGATTACCTCCAATCTTTGCTTGGTCGCAGCCTTGGCCGTCCTCGGTCTCACAAGGTAAGTAACTCTCTTCAGTCTCTCGATCCTGGAGCTGTTGCACATGGACTCCACTTTCCAGCGCGTCGCCCGGTGTAACTCTCTCTCGAGGTCAGTTTACAACAGGAAGATATAAGAATGAGTTCTGAATCCCAACACCGTGCTTACCATAGTCACGCGAGTACTCACAGTCACTTACACCCGCCCCACTCTCGCCCCTACCACCCTCGCCCCTACCACCACTCTTGTGAGTCAAGGTTGTCCGGATCCCTTGAACGTGAGTATATTTGTAACATATTTCTCAATTATTCATTTGACATAACTTCACGCCCGTTTCTATCAGTGCCCGTGCCCTGTACCTCCTTGCTGAACGGCATATAGCAAGCTTGACTCGCGATAATCGGACGATTGTATTCGAGGATTTCACCTGTTCCTATAAATGAACCCATTGAGCATTTTTATGGTATCAGTACTTAGTAGCACATAGTGTACCCCCGGCACTATAATTGAATACTCTTCTCATTTTTCGGCTAGCATTCTCGCCCTACAAGTTGAACCAGGCTGATAGCATACTGCGTTCAGCATTAATGTAAGGCTAGGAACTTGAGATTTATCTGCCCCGACTACTGAAACAGACTTTAACAAAAATCGGACCCAACCGGTGCACGCCTCATTGCCTAAGAGACTCTACGAACTAGTACGTAGTGGTTTACATTGGGCGGGTGACAGGCAGGAGCTTCCATAGACCATCATCAACTTTCGGACTTGAATCGTTGCTTAGCGTGCCTATTCCTTTGTACCATCGTATAGTACTGTATGTACCCTTCGCTTGCATCAGTATTTGGTCACAGTCTTTTAGTCACTTTTTAGCGCCCTTTTAGCGCCTTTTTTTGCCTTTTTTTGCCTTTTTTGTCACTTTTCGGCCCAAAATGCCCAAAAGCCGGAAAGCCGGAAGCCATGTCTGATTTCCCGAAAGTCGGCCTTCCGGAGCCCCAAAATAGCCTCCCGGCGAAAGTCACCGGAAGTCTGAAAGTCAAAAGTCCGACCAAAATCGTACGATAATCTGGATTTATTTCGTGGATCGCATTCAAGATCATAGCTCGTGTACAAGGTCAGTCCACAAAATGGGTACTTGGTAAATGAAAGTTGTGGAAAGTCAAGACTTTCCAACTTTGGGCTTTTGGCTTTCGGGAAAAGCCGAAAAGGCAAAAAAGCCCGAAAGTGATTTGACCCTTTACCGATGCTGGTACACAACCGAATAGCTTTGATTTCCTAAACTGAGGAATTGATGTCTGAAGCTTCCCGAACGCCTTGTCTAGCCTTCTGCTCAAGTAGTCAAACGAATCCGGCACTTGGACAGTCTAGCACGGATCGTAGTACAGGCGAGTGGCACTCAATCTCCTATACTCGCCATTGATGAGTTCTGCTCGACAACCTGATTGTTACAATTCTCGGGGGTGAGCATATTTGTCTATCTCGCCATTCCGAGCTGATACATACAAGGGCACTAGGTATCCCTGTACGCCTCGGGCCTCCTGTGAGTCCCCAGCTCGCGTAAGTCTACTTGGGGAGACTGGCAGGTATAAAAACTCGCTAACTCCGAACTTCCAGAATAATCCTCAGACTCAAACTCGTTCGACTATTCATCCTCACGGCATCTCGATATTTAACAACATATATGGCACAAATACTGTGTAAAAATTATCAGTAAGATTCGGGTGGTGTGAGATTCGAGTCCGGCCAGTGAGATTTCCCCCTCAACGGGATTTACACAGGTGAGATTGATTCTTTTTTGAGCCGTGATATCTGAGTTCGTTGAAGAGACCATCTCGATTCGAGTGGGCCTACGCAAACTTCAACTCTATAGATGAAAGGATTCAGCGGAGGGGTGCTTCCGTAAATCTCCCACGCTTGGAAATTCGCGACTTCCCAGCACGTGATGGTTGTTGCCACCACACAGTAAGAAGATCCAGGGTAGGGGAGAGGGGAAGGTGGCGGCGCGAGCATACAAACACGCACCAAAATACATTGGGAAGCTGGTATCCGAATCGCTCGACATGAAATACCTGCTTCTCAAAACAAAACCCATCGTGTACTAGAAAACCAAGGAGGGAGGGGGCTACAGCTCGAAGGAGATAAAACCAAGACCTTGAGAATATCACACCGACGCACTTGATAAACTTGACACATGAATTGGAATTTGCATGAGTTGCATGAGTGAAGAGTCACAGAGTCCTGCCATAGAGTAAGCCATGGAGAACACGATGGAGTTATGATTCTTTTAAATTCTGGTAAAGACTCAGGCACTTTATTGGACTGTGGTAGTGGTACTCGGCCCTGAGAATGGAGGCATGTAGTACCAGAAGCACACCCAAAGCACTTCAACAGCATGGATTATATTGATGAGACAAATACGAGGAATACGGGGTCATCTGTAAGGCTCAGAGGTGCAAGTAGAACGGCAAGCAACGCGATCATAAATGCTCAAGCACTCAATGCGGGAGGACCCACCGTATGTCAGGTATTTTGGCCGCTGACTGTAGCTTTGATTTCTCCGACCCCAACATAAAGAAGGATACAAGTGCAAAGTCCCATATCAAGTCAAATATCTTGAATAGAGCCCATGGTGGGCACCGAAGAAGGAGGAGAAAGAGTCTGAATCCCGAGGAGTGACTGAAGTGGCGGCAAATTAACCATCACGTGCTGGGAAATCGCGAATTTCCGAGCGTGGGAGGTTAACGGAAGCACCCCTCTGCTGGATTTTTTCATCTATCGAGTTGAAGTTTGCTTAGGCCCACTCGAATCGAGATGCTCCCTTCAGCGAACTTGGATATCACGGCTCAAAAGTAAATCAATCTCACCTGTGTAAATCCCGTTGAGGGGGAAATCTCACTGGCCGGACTCGAATCTCACACCACCCGAATCTTACTGATAATTTTTACACAGTATTTGTGCCATAAACATACAACGAAGCCATTGTCGGTGTCCCGAGATACGAACATTTCCTCTTCTCTCTGTGTTATGACTGCGAACCTCAGTGAAACCTACTTCCAGTGCATCTCATACACGCCTCTCACAAGGTCTGTACCACCGTAAGAATACTGGAAACCCCCTCTGAATCTGACGAAAGATTGGACTTCAAAAGATCTGTTGTCCTGACAGTCGCCCAAACGCCTACAGTTACCATCACTCCTATCACCAAACTCGAGAGTCGAGAGTGTCCGGATCCCTGAGATCCAGTGAGAGTCTCAGCGAAAACCTCATGAGTGCTTCTTCAACATGACTTCTTGTCTGTACCAACCTAGTGCGGTTGCAGATCACTTGGCTTCGACTATGGTCTCTCTGTGAACGGCGTATCATCAACTTGGATTACAATTATCACAAAGGTTTACACCCCGTAAGACCTTGTGAATGTCGACCTCAAATCTGGCCAGTGCAGCGTCGGACGCTGGCGGTTCAAACACATAGTGACATAGCATTAAAGAGCCCAGTCGTTTCCTCAGTTGATCCCGCGTGCCGTTGATGCGATCTTTGTTTGTTCATTTCGTCTGGACAATTAACGACTTCTGTTCAACCACCATTATCGCTTTGTCTTCGAAGAAGGTTTCATGTATGCTGTGTATCGCATCGCTTGCGCGACGGAGATCTGATATGGACTTGGGGGAGAAGCTTCAGCCACCCGCACGGGCGGCCTGAGATATCCCCTCGTTTGATACCACTACAGAAGAATCCTCTACCTCACAGCAATTAGCACCCGACCAATGAAGCAAACTCTCCAACACAGATATTCATGTTCCGAGTATTGGAGCTTTGAATGTTTCGAGCTTTCGAGGAAAAGGCGTTGTATCTGTACTCTTTCGGGAAGCTTCCCACGCCACTAATCGCACGAGCCCTCCGAGTCGTTGTTTTGTTCACTATCGAGTCCAGATCCGGTATCCAGCGCTATTATCTATGACTCCCGTACGTGTATATGCTCATTCTCGAGGAGCGCTCTGAGCTCAATCTTCTTCCGCGGTTTGATGACTACCGCCTTTTATTCAAATAAGGTGAACATTGACCATTTGCCTGTCTGACTCGTTCGTAGGAGGTGAATGTGTTATTGACGAAGTGATAGAGAATGTAGCACAGCAGCTTAGGCTCTCAGAGGTATAAGTAGTTTGGCATTCGCTGGAGACTTCACTAACCACCAACTGCCCGTCACTAACGATGAAGTGTCAGCTCGTTTCTCTTTTGGCTGTCTTCTCCGCCATAACTTTGACCGGGTACGTTTATATCCCCACGCTCTCTTCATTTTGAGCTGATAATCAAGCTTTTTTGGTTGGATGTAGTGCATCTCCAGTATCCGTGTCCGTATCTGTCTCAGAATTGCCGTCCTCAGCCTCGGTGACATCGACAACGACCGAACCAACCGCAACCACAATAGTGACTTCCACATCTACAAGTGTCGGCGGACTCAATATGCAAATCGACGTTACTGTCCGTATTTGCGTAGATCCGCTTGGGGTGAGTTCCATATCTTCATTTTTTCAAGCTGAGTGCTAAGTCCCGTAACTTCTTCATTAGCTGTGTTGTCCTGCTGCGGGTTGTTGAGATACATTAATCTTTCGGCTAATATTTACGAAAACACCTCACGACCACCGCTTGAAGATTGACGTAGACATATTACTTGTGTATCCTTTTGAATATCTATAGTTCTCCGTACTTACTCATTTGTATCCTTTAACCTGTAATCATACTAGTTGTATCCAATTTCCAAGCTTCTACTCGCTCGAAAGGAACGAACGAGAAATCCAATCTAACAGCTACCCGTCCCACATTCAGCACGACTGCACCATTTTGCTCTTAGGTTGGACGTCGGTTTTCCTTCGGAGAGCTTCCGGAAGAACTCAGCGATATACGGTACTAGCGAAGATTGGCGAAATTGAGAAGGCTGGGTTTATCAGCCGAAGCTGGGGAAAGATAATGTCTTTAACCGATCGTCAAAAGGCCCGTCGGTTAAAAGGTACAGAGGTTTAGCCCAAGCTCTGAGCTCTTTTGCTGGAGAATGTGGTGGTACTAGGGCTTCAAGAACCGCGAGTAAGGCCTGGAGGCGATATATTCACTTCATTGGGAGAAAGACCATATCGAACGCAAATATAATGAGTGAGAAGCTCTACTAATAAGAATAGATACTCAATTTGCTTGTCATATCTTGACTTAGGGGGGGTAACAGCTTCAGTTTTCAGCCACCCGCAGACGTGGCCCGAGATATCAACTCAATTCACTCCACTGCACAGTGCAAAGAAATCCAATACTTTACAACATCAGCTTGTAGCAAATAAAGGCAACGATCCAACACAGACTTTTGATATCCGGGAGCTGGAACGTCCAAGGTTCGCTGGAGAGGAAGAGTTGTACTTGGAGTATTTCAGGCAAAATTCACACGCCGCTAATTAATCGCACGACACTCTGACTGTTTTGCTGTGTTGCACTATCAGGTGTCCACAGTGTTACATTGATTATTATGACTCCGTTCGTGTACATGCTCATCCTCGGAGAAGCGCTCGGAACTCAGTCCCCTTGCATGATCTAATTCCACTTCGCTTTCCTGCGAAATATAGCAAACTTCTTGTCTGCTTGACTCAGGACTGGATCCGTGAGAAGCGTTGTGGTTATATTTGGCGAAGTAGTAGAGCTCATTTTATAGCAGCTCACGTTCTCAGAGGTATAAGTAGCGTAACATTCGTTCACCAGGAATATTCACCCTCCTCACCACTCACTCACCGCCCACCATGATGAAGTCTCTATTCGTTGCTTTGTCTGCTATAATTTTGTTTGCCACAATATCCACGGAGTACCTTCGCATTCTGGTTTTTTTTTGTGACTTTTGAGGCTGATGAACCCGTTTCTTGCAACAAATAGTGCATCTCCCGTGTCCATATCCGCATCTGGACACGTATCCGCCTCAGAATCCCAATTATCCACCTCGTCGACAGCGACGACGTCTGAAAGAACATCCACGTCTACTAACGTCGGCGGTGGCCGTATGCAAATCGACGTTCATGTCTTCGTTTGCTCAGATCTTCTGAATCCGGTGAGTTCCCGTAGTTATCTCAATCCTATATACTCAAGCTGAGATCTGACTCTCTCATGTTTGATAGTTGTGTTGCTCTGGCGGAGGTTGTTGAACAGCAAGCGACGTTGAAATTTATTTTCCGGTGTCGATAATGCTCACGACGACGACATCTCATGCCTACACTTGGATGTTTTGTACTAGATGTATTCTTTATGGACTTATCATTTGAAATAGTTACTTTTCTTTGTGCTGTAGTTACTTAGTTGTATTCTTTACCCTGCATATCATTTTAGTCAGGACTCGTATCCTGCATCCAAAGCCCACAAGCTGTATTTCCCTAACAGAAGACCGACCGACCGAGCGAACGAGTCCGTCATCGTGATATTGAATCCCTACGCACAACCACCCACCCACCATCATTCCAATTCACACAACACAACTTGATAGGTCCACTCTGGAACCTTACACTGGCCTTTCTCAAAGATCTTGTTCCGTGGTCGAACCTACTGTGTAAGAGTTCGACGAGACTACTCCACATCGAATCATCTCCAACCCCGAGCGCCAAGCGGAGGTCTGTCAGATTAGGAAGGAGAACAGGCAAAGTATCCGCCATGTTCGAGAGGAGATTGAGTCGCTCGATTACCCTCGATTACGAGGGGGACAGACTCAATCTAAGCTCAGCTGTTCAAGAGAATCAGGCAACGCCTCAACAACCACCACCCAATCCGACCCCGCCAACCTCTCGTCTTTGAACTCAAACTAACGAGCTCCGTGAACGCATAATCAATTCCAGAAGGGAAGGCAGATAATTTGTCGGATTCCCACTCGCGGGAACAAGATTGATCAGTATACTACTCGATACGGAGAGAACCTCCAATGATGGGGTACAAACATATCGAATGAGCTCTCCGAATTCGGAACATTTGTCTGTGCGTCAGAGAGTTAGATGGGCGTGGGTGAGGGCGAATGCGGGTGCAGAGATATTGTCGCGGGATGCTCCACCGAGAGTGATGTCTAATGAGACGAGGTTGGGGAACCCTCTGAGCACGTCGCGAACCTCTAGAAGAAAAGGTGCGGTGATGATTAGGGATGTGATCGAGGATCGGAAGGAATGCTCTACTGTAAAGAATTCAGTATTTCACAGCATCGGCACCCAGACAATACGACCAATAGGTACATTTTTCTTAATCGACGACCGGTGTTCTATAACCTGTATATATGACCCGGGAAGTACCGCTCGCGCGACAGCACACCTTGCTTGTACGCGCAGAAGATGACGGAATGACTGGCTCAAAAACGTACAATTGTATAAATAGTATCTATGATTTTCTGTAGAAAGATTTAGTTGGCGCCATAAAGCAAAGGTCAGTTGCGAGGCTAACTTGTGCGAATGAACGGAACATACTTACTGGGAAGAGATAGTAGCTGGAGTGAGATCATGAACATAGATGCCTGAGGTTTTAATGAGAGCGACGAGAGAATGCTGTTTAGATGGTGGAGGAGACAGAAGAGTAGAGCGACTAGTCTCACCTGGGAAGATACGAGAGATAAGATGAGGTTGAGATCCGTCGGATGTCGTGTTTGGTTATGTGTACAAAAGACGACCCGAGGGGTGAATTATATCATCCGAAGGGCCTTGACAAGCCAGGTGATTATCTAATATTCTGGTCAGGAATTCGTACTGTAATTTCGAAATCTTGACGTGGTTCTTTCCGGATCGTTCGGGCAACGGAAGGAGCGAGTGAGGAGGGATTCGGATTCATATTGGATCCCTATCTGAATGCCACGGTGCCCTCAGCACCAAACGCAATAGCTCCACTGCCAATCTGAAGGGTGACTCTCCCTAAAAGATATTCCGGGTCAAACCCACTGGTTGGAACTCAACAACCCAGTAACAGGGAGGTCCCATGAGTTTTCAAAGGGGGACAGATGGACCACTTGAGGTCGGAGAAAGATAAAGTGTTTAACCGATCGTCAAGAAGTCCGTTGACGGTAGTAAGATTCAACTCCAAGTTCTTGACTCTACGAGAGAACGTAGCGCTTCGACGACCGCGGGTAGGTCGCGAGGCGACATCAGACTTGTTCCATAGTATCAACGAGCGAAAGATATGCAGGGAATGACTTGAGCGAACGATGATTTCGAAAAATGATAGTGAGTATTTCCTTAGTTGACTCGTCATAGTTTGGTGACTTAGGGGAATAACAGCTTTGGCAAGCTTCAACCCCCCGCAGGCGGGGCCCGAGATACTGTACCATTTCGGGATATTCGTCAGGGGGTGTGACCCGTGACCGAAATATCCACTTTTTGGTTTCGACAGAAAGGCCGAACCACTGTGACCGGCCGGAAATTTTCGTGAAATTTATCATTTCTGGGCTATTGTCTAGGCCATTTTTGGGACCGAACCTCCGGAAGTTTTCGACAGTCAGGCCTGGGACGCGTGACAGGGCGTGACATTTCACCAGAATGGGGTCTCCCGTGACGCGTGACCTGACGATCATCCCGAAATGGTACAGTATCAACTTGATTCATTTCACTGCGCAGTGCCAAGAGAATTCCATACTTCGCAGCATCAGCGTTTAGCAAATCGAAGCAACAACCCAACATAGACTGTTAATTGTCGAGTGCTGGAACGTCCAAGGTCTGCTAAAGAGGAGGAGTTGTACTTGAAGTATTTATGTAGAAATTCCCACACTACCAATCTCACGATACCTATGACTGTTTTCCTGTGTGCCACGATCTGATGTCCACAGTGGTACATATATTAGTATGACTCCACTCATGAACATGCTCGTTCTCGGGGAAGCGCTCGGAACACAGTTCCGTTGACTGGTCTGATTTCACTTCGCTTTCCTGCGAATATGGCAAACTTATTGTCTTCTTGGTGACTTAAGACTGGGTTTGTGAGAAGCGGGGTGGTTATATTTGGGAAAGTAGTAGAGGTTATTTTATAGCAGCTCAGGTTCTCAGAGGTATAAGTAGTGGAACATTTATTCACCAGAAATCCTCACCCTCTTCAGCACTCATCCACCGCCCGCCGTGATGAAGTCTCGATTCGTTGCCTTGTCCGCCATAATCCTCCTTGCCATAACATCTACGGGGTACGTTCGCATTCTGATATTTTCTGTGGCCTTTGAAGGTGATGGGCCTGTTTTCCTACGAAACAATAGCGCATGTCCCGTCTCTGCGTCCGTATCCTACTCAGAATCCCAAGTCTCTACCTCAGCCCAGTCTACCTCAACCGGAGTAGCGACTTCTACAGCTACCAGCGTCGGCGGGGACGTGAATATCTTTATCTGTGTAGATCCTCTTGTGAGTACCCATAGTTATCTCGACCCTTTAAACCGAAGCTGAGCACTAAGTCTCCTACTGTCTATCATAGGACTGCGACTGTTCTATCCCTGGCGGTTGTTGAACGTTGAACAGACGTTAAAGCGGGTTTGCTCTGTAACGAGCTCGCTAATACTCACAACTATCATGCTTGGATGCTTTTTACCAGACGTTTTCTTTATGTATAGTTACCGTGACTGTTCTTTGTACTTTAGTCCCTTAGTTGATTCTTTACTCTTTCTATAATTTTAGTAAGGAGCCGCATCCTCCATCCAAAACCCACCAGCTATATTCGCTAACAGAAGAAGACTGACCAACCGAACGAACGAGTCTGTCATCGATATTGAATCCCTACGCACAACCACCCACCCACCATTATTCCAATTCACAAAACGCGATTTGATAGGTCCACTCTGGAACCTTACGCTGGCCTCTTCCAAAGATCTTCTTCTGTGGTTAAACCTACTCCGTAAGAGCTCGACAACACTACCCCAAATCGAGTCATCTCCAACCTCAAAGTTCAAGAGGTTTGTCATTAGGAAGGAGGACAGGCATAGTATCTTCCGTGTTCGAGGAGAGATTGAGTCCCAGTCGCTCCATGATAACATTCGACTGCGAGGTGAACAGACTCAGTCTAAGCTGTCCCAGAGAATCAGGCAACGCTTCCCGCCAATCCCTCATCTCTAAACTCAAACTCCCGTAACGGGCTCCATGAACGCTTAATCAAGCTCACAAGGAAAGGCAGACAGTTCAGAAAACCCACTGACAGGCACGAAATCAGTATATCACTCGAGACGGAGAGAACCTCCAATGATGGGGTATAAAAATACCGAATGAGCTCTCTGAATTGGGAGTATTTGTCTGTGCGTCGGAGAGTTAGATGGGTGAGGTGTGTGAGGGTGAATGCGGGTGCGGAGGCGTTGTCGCGGCCCGGTGCTCCACCGAGAGTGATATCTAGCGAGACGAGGTTGGGGAACCCTTGGAGCGCGTCGCGGACGCCTGGAAGAAAGGGTGCGATGAGGATTAGGGCTGTGATTGAGGATCGGGAGGAATGCTCGACTGCAAAGAATCCAGTATTTCACAGCATCAGTACCCAGCCAATACGACCAATGAGTACATTCTCCGTAATCGACGACCTGTGTCCTACAACCTGTATATATGATTAAAATAATAATCCATTGAGAAATCCGTATTGTAATTTCGAAATTTTGACGTGGTTCTTTCCGAACCGTTCCGGCAACGGAAGGAGCGAGCGAACGAGTGAACCAGATTCATATTGGTTCCCTATCTGAAAGCCACGGTACCCTCACCCTCAGCACCAAACACAACGGCTCCACTGCTAAACTGAAGGGTGACTCTCCCTAAAAGATATTCCGGGATCAACCCTACTGGTTGCAACTCAACAACCCAGTAACAGAGAAGTCCCGTGAGTTTTCAGAGGGGAACGGATGAACCACTCGAGGTCGGAGAAAGATAAACTATTTAGGCGATTGTCAAGAAGCCCGTTAATTATACGGTAGTAAGATTCAACCCCAAGTCCGTAGCTCTTCGAGAGAACGTGGCGCTTCGACGACCGCGGGTAGGCCTGGAGGCGACATCGGACACATTACGTGGCATCAACGAGTGAAAGACGTGGAGAAAACGACCCGAGCAAAACATAGTGGGACCATTGCCTCAGTTGGCTCGTCATATTTTGGTGAATTAGGGGAAGAACAGCTTTGGCAGGCTCCAGCCGTCCGTACGCGCGGCCCGAGATATCAACTCGATTCATTCCATTGCGCAGTGCAAGGAGAATTCAATACTTCACAGCAGCAGTGTATAGCAAATAGAAGCAGAAGCAATAACACAACACAGACTTTTAATTTTCGAGTCCTGGAACGTCCAAGGTTCGCTGAAGAGGAGTTGTACTTGAGATTATTTCAGGAAGAATTCCCACGCCACCAATCTCACGATACCTATGACTGCTCTGCTGTGTTCCACTATCTGATATCCACAGTGTTACATATATTAGTGTGACTCCGTTCATGCACATGTTCATCCTCAGGAAAGCGCTCGAAACTCAGTCCCCCCAACTGGTCTTATTGCACTTCGCTTTCCTGCGAATATGGTAAACTTCTTGTCTGCTTGGTGACTCAGGATTGGGTCCGTGAGAAGCGTGGTGGTTATATTTGGCGAAGTAGTAGAGGTCATTTTACAGCAGTCGAAATTCTCAGAGGTATAAGTAGAGTAACATTCATTCACCCGGAATCGTCATCCTCTTCACCACTCACCCACCGCCCACAATGATGAATTCTCGACTCGTTGTTTTGTCCGCTGTAATTCTCCTCGCCACAATGTCCACAAAGTACGTTTGCATCCTGGTCGTGCCTTGAACCTTTTTGAAGCTGATGAGTCCGTTTTCCTACAAAACAAAAGTGCATCTCCCGTGTCCGCGCCGGCGTCTCGCTCAGAATCCCAAATCTCCACCCCGGCAACAGCGACGACGACCCAGCCTACCGCAACCGCATTAGCGACTTCTACAGCTACCAGCGTCGATGCGAAAATTTTTATCTGTGTAGATCTTGTGAGTACCCATATTTACCTCAATCCTTTATACGGAAGCTGAGCACTAAGTTTTCTACTATCTATCATAGCCATGCAAGTGTGATGTCCCCGGTTGCTGAACGTTAAACAGACATTGGATCGGATTTTCTCCGTAATTAGCTCGCTAATACTCACGACCATCATGCGTAGATGCTTTGTACTAGACGTTTTCTTTATCTATCGTTTGTAATAGTTACTGTTCTTCGTACTGTAGTTACTTAGTTTTATTCTTTACCCTGTATATCATTTTAGTGAGGATTCCTATCCTGTATCCAAAGCCCACGAGCTATACTTCGCTAATAGAAGAAGACCAACCAACTGAACGAACGAGTCCGTCACCGTAATATTGAGTCCCTCCGCACAATCACCCACCCACCATCATTCCGATTTACAAAACACGACTCGATAGGTCCACTCTGGAACCTCACACTGGCCTCTTCCAAAGATCTTCTTCCGTAGTGAAACCTACTTTGTAAGAACTCAACAATACTACCCCATACCCCGTCGTCTCCAGCCTCAAAGTCCAAGTAGATGTCTGTCAGATTAGGAAGGAGGACAGGCATAGTATCCGCCGTGTTCGAGGGGAGATTGAGTCGCTCGACAGCACTCGACTGCGAGGTGAACAGACTCAATCCAAGTCGTCCCAGGGAATTAGGCAACGCTTCCAGAACCACCACCAAATCCTCCCCCGCCAACCTCTCATCTCTAAAGTCAAACTCCCGCAACGAGCTCCGCGAACGCATAATCAAGTCCACAAGGGAAGGTAAATAATCCGTCGGATCTCCGCCCCCAGGGACAAAATTGATCAGTATACCACTCGATACGGAGAGAACCTCCAAGGATGGGGTACAAAAATACCGAATGAGTTCTCCGAATTGGGAGTATTTGTCTGTGCGTCGGAGAGTTAGATGGGTGAGGTGGGTGAGGGTGAATGCGGGTGCAGAGGTGTTGTCGCGGGGTGCTCCACCGAGAGTGATGTCTAACGAGACGAGGTTGGGGAACCCTCTGAGCACGTCGCGGACGTCTAGAAGAAATGGTGCGGTGATGGTTAGGGATGTGATTGAGGATCGGGGGGAATGCTCCAGGTTGGCGATACGTAAGGAGGAGGAGGACGAGTGAGGACGAAAGTGTAATGATTTGAGTCGGACGGAGGTTTGGGCCGGGTTAGGAGGGAAGTGATTTAATATCTTGTGGACCAAGGACCACGGAATGTAGTCACGAGAATTTACTTCGATACAGCCGACCCGGTGATAGTGCTGTTCGAGAAGCAGCCTGAAAAGACCGGTGGATGCCAATATATTTCCTGAGTATCCGTGGACTCTTACCTCCGGGTTTGGGAGGTACACCTTGAAGGTGTAATGAAGTGTCGCGTCGCCTGAGCGACGTAGATAGGTCTGTATAGCAGGGGTGACACGTTCAAAATCTACAGACGTGATTTTGATATCACAAGATATGAACGACCACATTGAGGGTGTCGATAAAGCTACCATTCGCCAATGGGTGCATACGGCGGAGAGAAGAGACGAATCACATCTGGAGTGTCGGCGTGAAGCGAACGCGTTCTCTTCAAATGCCAGAGGGAGTATGATAGAGATCACTTCGTAGGGTAGTCGACGTATTGGAGAGAGGAAGTTTTTGTATTCATTGACTTGGCCCTGGATTTCGGTGGACGGATTATGCTGGAGTTATGGGGTCTCGATTATTGTTCGACCACTCCATGAGGCTCACGACATACCTCAAGACCGAGCTGGCTCACCTCAAGATCCTGTATCCTCTGGTGAATATCATCGAGTTCTTCTTTCGACATCCTTTGCCATCTACAAAGAGGAAGACTTTCCTCTGCCTCATCATGAATGGCCAGTTCATATCCTCCAATTCGCACGCGCAGTTTGTCCATAGACTCTCTTCTGGTTTCGATGCCATCAGATAGGCGCATGGAAGAGTCAATTTGGCCTCACTGCATCAATTTCATTCCTTTAGCTGCGAAGGAAAAACGCGGAGGGCAGAGGAACGAGTGCTTAGATAATTGTCCTGAGCGAAGCGAACAAGAACCGTTTCACACGACTCGGCCCAGTCCAGCTTTGCATGAGTACTGACAGGGCTTGCAAGGTCAATTAGACATTAGCTCTCTCTCTCCTCCGTGTACCTCGGGCATCGCTTTACCCTGCTTCACAGCCTCGCGCAGTCTTAACAGCGGCCCGTCCGGCACGTACACCCCGAGCCCAGCCGGGGGAAAAGCTGATAAACATACCCCTCCGAGTCTCGTCGAGGTTTGTAGCTTGAACTCGGTCAAGAGTCTTGAGATTTGTCGCTCTTCAGAAAGCGAAGTTAAATCAACCTTCTCAAGTAATATGATTTGCTGCCTTACAGCACCAGCCGTACGCATAAGTAAGACCAAGCAAGACATGTTCCTAATACATAACCAACGTCTAACGGCAACGTATAAATACAAACGAATGTACGGCGGAAATAGCAAGACAGGGAAAGAGAGATACAGAACACCATGTACGACTTGGGTTGCGAACATGAATGCCGAAGAACAAAGCGAGAGTTTGGACATGAACAGAAATGGAGAGGCTGGAAATATATATATAGCAGTATGATATCGTTATGACTGTGTGATGCCGATGAATGATGAGACAAGAGATGTCATGCAGTGATAAAATGAGATGGTAGATGTCAGAACGTAGCGTGACGAGAACAAGCGGGACAGATGACAATGGGTGAAGGTTCGGGAAATTTTTGGGCAGAAACGAGTTGGACGGGATGTGGAGCAAGAACGGAACTTGGAGACTCGGGCAAAATGGTGGAGAGCGTGGCTGGCACTGCCTGGTAACCAGCAACAGGCTAATCCTCGTCCATTCTTCCATAGCCGTGCTGAATTGCGCCTAACGGAGTCCTTGGCGACGGAGGCACGAAAAACTCGACAGGTGTAACGTCCATCTTGGAATGTGACGGCGGCGTCCCGGGGACTGTCGGTAATCTCTGCAAATGAACGGCACCCGTATTCACTCCTCGGGGTTGGAAAGAAAACGAACGGCCATGAATTTTTTGCGGCGTGCTCGGGTTCGTGAACGTCTTCGGTAATGGTGGAAGCGGCGGCAATGGTAGCGAAGGCGGTGGCAGCGGGTTGGTCGGGATATGTCGGATTGAACGTTGACGAGACCTGGGTCGTAAAGTACTGGTCAGCCAGAGGATAAAGGCAACCAAATGGAAGAAATCGGGAGGTCACCTTAGAGCTGTACCAACGCTACCACTTCTCATTCTCCCTGTGATCCCGACAGGACCCTCTGCAACATTTGCGAGCCTCCCCAACATACTCGTAGCCTCAGTAGCAGCCGAATTGACACTGCCGCTCCTCGGTCTCGAGGGTGTACCATGTAAGTGTCTTTGGAAGGCCAATGCACTTTCAGCGGCTCTATTGGGTGATCGCAAACTTTGTAATGGCGACGTCTGCACAGATAAACTGGACTTGCGCTTCCTCAATGTCCGCTTGGGTGATTTGGGAGGTTGTGGCGTAGGTGTTATTTCTCTACCTCGAGCATGGTTGGAGCTGAACGGGTCTTCGATATCGCTGGCATCATCGAGAGCGTCTGATATCGTGGTTGTTACTGTAGAGTTGGATGCGCTAGACAACGTCGATACACTAGACATCGTAGACGAGGTCGAATCGTATCGAGGACGAGTGTAAGGGACTGGAGGAGCCAATAGGCCAGAGGAGAAAAAATCAGAGTAGCCAGTCGTCATTGTGGTCGATTGTCGATTGTAGAGGGCGTAGTTGGGGAAAAGGGAAGGGACTGGGACGATGGTGGTCGAAAACCAACCAGGATCTTGCCGCCCTCACGTGCAGCCGAGGACTTAATTAGTTTATCCAACACGTGTTTGATTGCAAAACGCGTACACATGCCACAATAGCGGCACGCGCGGGAGAACTTCAAGCTCTTGGTTCGAACCACCACGGTCACTTTCGGTTTCCTCCTTTTTTTTCTCCCGCTAGCTATACCAGCTTGGTTCGGTTGCTCTTCGTGAGCTGGAGCTCCCGTAAAATCGGCCTTCATGTATTCAACGAAAACGCTCGGGACGATCACCTCGAATTGGACTGGAGTTTACGCCGAGGCGATGTTCGAGCCTCGTGCTGATTGTCGAGGTGTTCTACGAAATGATCACACAATAGCATGACTACGCTCCACATTCATTCTCTGCCGTTGCAACTTGTCCCACTCCGAAAAGTTGGATCCGGCATATTTTGTCGTGGTTGAAGGTGAAGTCGCAAAGCTTCCAATCGTCCAATAATATGTCCTTCAACCTCCCGATTCATTGCGAGAGCTCCGCCCTACCGCTGTTACATGAGCAGGTACTGTTGGATGCTTTGAGTCTCTCTTGAAACAGTGACTTGCTCGGTACGTCCCCTTACAACTCACTCTCGGTTCACCGGCTTATAGAAAAATGGTTCAGCACGTCTTTGACATCGGCTCTTTTTCACATACGGCTGTAACTTAGTTACTCGAGCCCCAATACTGCTGAGGAACCCGTCTTTCCCTCCGTCCTCTCTCAACTCCTCGGATTCACATTTGGGTAATGATCCTTTTGATCATCGAACCTTATCGAACCTTACCGATATCCACGAGAGGAGCCGACATTACAATACCATTGTCAAAGCTTACGCCGTCTCGATGCCCCTAACAAGACGACTACAGTTGATCATGAATATATTATCCTCAGTGCTGAGCCATTTTCAGACAGCTAGACTGTTCTTCATGTGCTTGGAACCCTTGATCGAACGGCAAATTAAGGGACATTGGCCGTAGTACTTGTACCCTTGGATTGCCTTCAATCTTCCTGGATGCTGTTACTACACCCAGAGTAACGGAAACACTGAAGAGGTACAAGACGATTGCGTGCGTATTGCACATCGTCCCATTCATCCGCTATCCCGTGTACACATACTTTCCGCCTTCAGAACAAAAAATCGAAGTTGCCAAACTCGTAAACGCCGATGCCCCACCGAACCGAAACCGAAACTCTAATACACTGTCCGTCTAGTATGGATGATGATCGTCGCTTGGTAGTTTTGGACGGGGACAGTCGAGCTGATCTATCAACTTGGATCCCTCATATTCATATCCGAGCCCCCAAGAGTTCGAGGGGTACTACTCGGAGTGGGATTTGCTTTCCCTCTCTATGGCGCTCATGCAAACTGCCAGTTAAATTTCAAAGATGAAAAGAAGGGCAATTCAGAGGTCTCCTCAGCCTGAACACCCCTCGTTAACGGTTTGAACGAAGTAGCAACGTCTGGAAGCCCCATCACAATGTACCTTTTACACAATTTACCGTACCCACTGCGCAAGCGAGGCTCATTTCAGCGAAGTTGAAGAGGAAACACAATGTCGGGTTTTCTCCCGAGTCCCGAATCAGAACGCCCCATTCGTGTGAAAGTGAAAGTGATCACTGTTCCGCTCAGGTAATTATCTAAGCACGTTGCCTTTGCGTCTTTCTACCATTCAGGTATTCGCTCCATGCAGTAAGACTCAATCGCCAATGCCTCCGCTTATCGACTCTCTCAACCTCGAGTCTGGTAGCACTGAAGCCAGGAGATATCCCATTGACCAATTGCAAATTGGGGGATATATACTAGCCATTCGGAACGAGGAGGAGAAAAGCTTTCCTCTTTGTAGATGGCAAAGGATGCCAAAAGAGGAACTGGATATTCTCCAGCGAAAGATGCGGGGTCTCGAAGAAAAGCAGCTTGAACCTGAGGTATGTCGACGTTGGGAGCATCATCTAGCGGTCAAACATTCATCGAGATCCCGTATCATCTCCAGTATAATCAATCCACCGAAATCCAGAACGAGCTCAATGAATACAGAAACCTCCTCTCTCCCATCTGTCGACTGCCCTATGAAGTTATCTCCGCTATACTTGTCCTATCATTCGAAGAGAACGTGTTCGCTTCGCGCCGAAACTCCAGATTTGATTCATCTCTCCTCTCCTCCGTATGCACCCACTGGCGAATGGTAGCCTTATCGACACCCTCAATGTGGTCGTTCATATCTTGTGATATCAAAATCACGTCTGTCGATTTTGAACGTGTCACTCCCGCTATACAGACCTATCTAAGTCGCTCAGGCGACGCGACACTCCATTACAACTTTGAGGGGTATCTCGGGGAACCGGATCAAGTCGATTATGAGAACACCTATGTCCAGCGCTCATTCGATCTTCTTAGGCTACTACTTGAAAAACATTACCACCGTGTTGGCCGCATCGAATTTACATCTCCCCAGTATATTTCGTGGTTCTTGGTCCACCAAACATGGTGTTACTTTCCTCCACAAGTCCCCCCATCCTCTCTCCGATTCAAGTCATTGCACTTTTACCCCGAATCCCCTTGGATAAAAGTGCCCGCTTTGCAGAGAAATCCCAAGTTCATGATCACCTCTCTGACCTTAGCTACACCGTCACTCGAGCAAGCTCGCGGGGCACTTCATGAGTTCCCTGAAGTCGCCTCGTTAGAGTTGAATCTCGGTGGAGCACTTTACCACGATCCTTCAGCACCGATATACACTCTTGCGCACCTCACCCGTCTTACCCTTCGACGTACATACATAAGCTCTCAACTCGGAGCGCTTCTAGGCTCTCTCGCTGCTCCATTACTGGAGGTCTTCTCCATAGTATCTAGTGGGACACTCCTAGATCTCCCCGGGGTCAACGCTGAAGATCCTACTGAGTACCTAGCCTCCCTCATAGACTTCCTCGCTCGTTCAGGTCGCTCCTTGCGCAGTTTTTCGTTCATGGCCACGGATATGACGCCATCAGACTTGATCGTGGTCCTTGAAGCGTTGCCTCAGTCTCTCGGACAGCTCGAGCTAGATCTCTCCGCCCAACAAACAGGCTTCATGGCGATCGTCGAGCGACTCAGTCCCCCCACGAATACTACGTCTACTATCCTCCTCCCTAATCTCACGAACCTCCGCTTGGGCTTCGCGTCTGGGGACGACTCAGTGTGGAGTTGTGTTATGGAGATTTTACGGAGTAGGTTCGACCACGGAAGCTCTCTGAGGGAGGCCAGCGTCCGGTTTGGGAGTGGGACGATTAAATCGTGTTTTGTAAACCGTAACGACGGGGGGTGGGTAGTGGTGAGAGAAAATTCGACACTGTAGAGATTCCAATGTTCTTGTTTCTTTTTTTGTTCTCGCCACCT
Organism: Marasmius sp. AFHP31; assembly: GCA_024721195.1. Classification (NCBI taxonomy): domain Eukaryota; kingdom Fungi; phylum Basidiomycota; class Agaricomycetes; order Agaricales; family Marasmiaceae; genus Marasmius; species Marasmius sp. AFHP31. The sequence goes on from JANHQD010001130.1 coordinate 25,331, forward strand.
GTTACGAATGACTTCTCTCCAGGCGTCTGTAGTATATAATACTCATTTCTATAGTCTAGATACAGTATACATAACATCGGATTCCAAGAGTACGGAGAAGGGTTGACGTGTTTGGTTGAAATTATCGGTACGGGGTCATCGTAGTGGTAGTGAGGTGTCGTCGATATTAGCAGGAAATATATGCATAGAGGACAGTTTCAACGTTTGACATTTAACAACCGGGACCACCGGGGCAGCATACCTGCCGTGGGTTAGCTTTGGTGCGGAAGATGGATAGTGAATCTGGACTCACCCCGGTAGGATCCACGCAACGAGCGATAATGGCGTTGCTTTCGACATCGGCGGAAATAGGAGTCGCCGTGGAACGGGTCGTCGTTGCCGACACAATGGATATGGCGGAGGCACTGATCCAAAGAAGGTGCGTGAGCTTGTTAGCGAAACAATGAGGAGTATAACTATCAGCGTACCCCACGAGCGTTGTAGCGGAAATGACAGTAGCAGCGAGAGCGATGAAATAGAACGACGTCTTCATCATTGTTGGATCTTGTAGGGTAGTTTTTAACTCGGATGTTTCTGCGAAAGAACGTCAGATTTATGGGCTCTATTTATACCTCTGAGACGCTGAACTGCTATATCCTGATCTTTACTACTTTGAAACCCCTGCACACAAACAAGTCGTCTTTTGGAGAGTTGGCAAGTTGTTAGGAGCCACCAAGTTTATGAGAACCTAAAATCAAGGAAGGCGACTGAGCTCGGGACTCGTCCTCGATGATGAGCATAACCACCGATAGAGTCATGTAGTGTGAGTCTGTGTGCCATCCGCTGTGAACATAGCAAACAAACTCTCGGGATCGTGAGATCAACGACCCGAAGCTCTACATCCTGACCTTGCCTTCTGTTCTGATGCTCAGCGCCCAACAACGACGTTCGCGTAGGAGCCTGTGTAGGGCCGCGTTCAGCTTCGGTACGACCACTGGCTGTGTAGCAAATGTTGTAGAGGAGCAAATGATACCCTTGCAGTGAAATCAACTGAGGTGATTTTTCAGGCGAATATGTGGCTCAGGTTAAAGCTGCTCGCTTACATTAATCACAAACTCTCAGGAGCGAAGCATTGCCCAGCATACCGATCTCGAGCTTTGAGGTTCGAAGGGACGGTGTATGACGGGCTCGAGCCCCCAATGAAACAAGTTCATGCATCAATCGGCTGTGGGGAGGGCTCATACGACCAGCGGGGGCATGATATATACATCAAGGAGACGGGAGCGTGAGCTTGCACCATCGTCATATCGAGATCGACCTTCGGAGTTCGGTTCACAGTATCCCATAATACAGATGCAATGCAATAGGTTTGAAATCAATTAGATCCACACAAATTCATGAAGAAGGATGTAGTAGAGGTAGAGGGGAGAGCAGCCGCCACCACCACCACTAAGGTGGGGGAATCTTGTAAGAGACCACGTCACAAGGAATGATATCAATCTCCTTGTTCAGGTCCACAAAGTTGGGTGCATCCTGTCTCATAAAGCTTTCGATCTGGGGGTTCTTTAGGACCTATGTTCAAATAGCAGATCGTCATCAGCAATACGAACAAGAACGGGAGCCTTCAGCTTACATCCATGAGTTCCTTGATGTTCTGACCACTAAGCACACCAACCGCATCCCAATCTTTGAACGGTCCAAACCGATTGTTGATCGTAGGCGTAACAGGATCGAGGGTGTTCTTCGGACACAAAATTTTGTTCATTCTCCTGATCGTTCTGCAAAAGAAAAATCAACTTACCAACTCGTACTGCAAGACCTCCTTATCCTCCCTAATACTCTTCACAACATTCATTAGGCCCGGTGTGTCAACCTTTGCCCAATACCTCACGAAATCGGGTTGATAATCCATTCCCGATTTATGAGAAAAGTACCCAACGAGCCTCTGTACGTCCTTCCGGATAACTCCCATCTCCGAATCGGGCATGGTGGTCTCGTCGGGAAGCTTATTAACGACGGAGGTTATCTTGACCGCAGCGGCATGGCCGGAGGCTGGGATGGCAAATTTGTGGGTGTCGGGGATGACGGTATCGTTGTATTCTTTATTATTGAAGGCCTGGCGAGGAGTGAGTTTAGTAAGAATTTAGAATAGTTATATTCGTCTGGGAGTACTTCGTTGATCTTATCTATATTTTCTGCCTCAGCGATCATAACACCGTCGAAAACGGGCACGCGATATCCTTGATTTTTCAGTTCCTGCTTCCATGTTTGGTTTACGTGGAGCTAGGTGGCAGAAGTGGAAGTTGATTGAACGCCGTAAAGACGGAATAGACGGAACAAATGCAGACAACACACCTGTTCGTATCGTAAGAGATTCTGTCTCACAGCTTTGGTACCCAAGAACAACTTCGCGTGGGGACCTCGTAGGTAGTCAGAGAACTCTTGGAAAGTCAAGTTCTCGTTGTGCTCGAAGAACAAGATGAGGCGAGTGCGGTTGTAGATGATGTCTATGCTGATGGCTGGGTCGCCAGCGCGGGAGAGAACGCTCCCGGTAACAAGGGAGATGAAAGCTAGGAATAGGAAGAGAATGGATCGCATCATGCTTCCAGTTCTAGTACACGAGGGAGTCTGATATCTCTGGGGCAACGCTGGAGGACCGTTGATGGTCTAGAGAGCCCCGTGAGACGAACGTGAGATTTGGGGCGTCCTAGTTTTTATACACCCAGTCTGACAGCTAATCTCCCAGACGACTGCTTTGAGATTGACCATGCCGGTCTCGAGCCATTGACTCCAATACAATCAAGAGGCACTCATCGAGGGTGGAATGAAGATATATAGCTGTGTTGCCATTTACCTGGTCGTATAAATGACGCGGGTGGCGGGACAAAATGTACAAACTGTTTCTTTCTTGACATGACAAGGTAGTAGAATCCGCAAGGTCACTGTATGGGTCATGGAGAACACAGCGACAAGTGAAGTAAGTCATCACATACCCACGCGATTTGATATTACGGACGCTACACGTACGTCAGGTTGTATGGCGATCTGAAGCTGGAGCCCCTGAAAAGACCTACTTATGATGTCGGTACATAGCGACGAAAAGGCACTGATGCGTTAGTCTCGTTTAAGGATATATTCCTGGTAGCATATGCTGGCCGACTTTCGCAGGAGTGGCATTGGGCTGGGTGTGAGGGGTCGTGCGATCCTCTAAGAATAGAATGAGTGGGTTGGGCCTCCTCCTGCACCTTGCGGAAGTGGTTCTCAGAGATTCCTGCCTAGTAATCAAGATTGGACCCATAATCATCCACATTATGAAGATTCTGGTTAACCATAATCGGGATAACCTCGGGTATATGTTCCACCTCTTAGCTTGCTTCCATCTCAACGGAGTAAATACCTATAGGAGAGGGGTCAGAGAGGTATCAATTGAGAACGTATTGTTGATTCGTCGTTGAGGGGTATCCCATATCGGGAGCGCCACTATGCCAAAG
>JANHQD010001132.1:0-19535 GCA_024721195.1 Marasmius sp. AFHP31
ACTTTGTTTATGACGAGGAGATCAGAGTGTGTGATTCCAGGTCCTCCTTTGCGAGGGATCTTGTCACCTCCCTGATACTCTTCGTCAACTTATCGAACAGAGAAACTGTTAAAGATCATACCGAGACATCAATCACGTAGATGATATAGTCTGCCAGCTCTCTGGAATAGTTTGCCGCAAGATTGTCACCACCACTCTCCACGAACAACAATTGACATTCAAACTTGGCTTGCAGGGTTTCAAGAGCACCCATATTCGCGCTGATGTCTTCACGAATAGCAGCATGGGGACATCCTCCAGTCTCGATAGCAAGGATGCGAGATTCGGGAAGAGCTTTGTTTCTGATCAGAAATTCTTGATCTTCGCGAGTGAAAATATCATTCGTAACGGTAGCTGAACATTGCATGGTCAACGATTGAGCAACCTATGGAATGCATGAAAAAGATAGTAAGCGTACCGATGTTATAGTCTTTCCTCAGCTTCTGGCAAAGTGCGAGAGTCAAAGCAGTTTTTCCTGATCCAACTGGTCTGAGATCCATCGTGTGCTCTATGAACAAGTTCTTCTGAATCTGTAGTTGTATGCGTACCCTCCGATCCCGATCGTGAAACCTCTTTCAGTAAAGTTTCTTGCAGAAAAATCGGGCATGTCTCTATCGGAATACTTGCCTATGGCCAGATCAGTGAGAGTTGCGGCGCGAACCATTTATAAAGTGCTTACCAGCATCAGTGTAGTGTTCATGGGTATGTCCATGGTCCCCATGCTCGTGCGAATGACCTCCTTCACCATGAGAATGCGAAGCAGGAGGTGAGTTTCCCGAGGAAGTTTTGTCGATGAATGGTACGTTCATGATGGCAAAAGAAAGGCGATTGAGGCTGGAGCTGAGAGCGTTATCTCGAGTCTTGTGGGCGGTAGTTATCGGTAGATAAGATTTCGTTCACATGACGCTCCAGTGGGTGCATGCCTTGGCTTTGGGGAGATGAAAATCCACCAAGTTTCCTGGATTCTGAGGGAGGGTCAAGCATAAACTAGACGGTTCGAGGAGCGGTAGCACGCGAGTATCGATGGTGGACGTCGCGTTTGAACTTCGAGGCTACAGCGTGTTGCACACGTGACCGTTTCTTCCATAGAGTGAGGGGTGTTCGGCGTTCGCCGCTACACCTCTCACTCTCTCGCTTTGAACTCTGCATGAGGGTTACATGAAGAGATCCAGCGCTCTTGTCGACTATGGTAGCTCAAGTGAAGAGGAAAATGTCATTGAAAAGCCTGTCCAAGTGAAGAAGAGGTGAGCAATATAGTAAAGCAATATACTTCTCACTCGTTGACATGGAACGGTGTAGGAAACTTCCTCCTCTGCAATCCTCCGTGGTCGTTCCTGTCCCAAAAGACAACCCTTCTCTTCATCAAGGACGCATTCGCTCTACACCTCACGTAGAAGGTCAATGGGCAGTTCACGTCTACGTATCAGTGATAGTTGAACGAAGATCTCCACTACACCAGCTTCTCCAGAACGTCCTCACAACGGCGAAAGAGTCATGTCCTGCTTTGCAACTCGTACCGGGCCTCGGAAACCCTGACGGAGATCACAAAACAATCGAACTACATGTATCGTTATCGAGGCCGTTGTTCGTCCGCGCATATCAGAGGGAAGAAGTGAAGCGATCTGTAAGACGCCTCGCTCAGTTGAGCCCACCGTACGTTCTCCGTAGTAGTGACTGTTACTCGCATCTGGGCTTACCTCTGTTTCCCAGATTCAAAGCGTCATTCAGCTCCTTCTCAAGGCTGACCAACGATGAGAACACCAGAACATTTGTTGCATTGGATATTGGTGGAGGGTTTCCAGAGGTGCGTCGGCCACGCCTTTTCATTTCGATAATAGGGATATCTGACGTTTTATCAGCTCAAATCTTTGACAGAACGCCTCACATCAGCCCTCCAATCCTTCCGCCAGAAAGTGTACTACGACGAGCCCAAATTTCACGCGTCAATCGCCTGGGCATTACTCGAACCTCCTCTATCCAGCCGTCCAACCCAGTCGTCGCGTTCTACTGCTCCAGGCTCATCAGACTATACTGCTTCAGCCATAGACGAGCAAGTCGACCTTCCTACTACGATTGAGTCGACATCGATAGAGTTTCCGCGAATCCCTCAACTTCCCGAATCGACTGCAACTTTACTGAACGAGAAGTACAAGGATACTCTTTCGGTGAACCGTGTCTCTACTTTCGACGTCAGAAGGGTGCACTTGAGGATTGGGAAGGAGGTTTTTGTTTGGCAGCTGGATGGAGAGTAGTTACACATAGGTTTTTTCTGCCAGATGATATGAACTAGTTAGGTTGTCACTTGCGCGCAGTATTTCAACGCATTAATGGGGTAGTGGTAACCTGGGTCGTTGCCATCATAGATGAATATCATACGGTCTTCTCGACCCGCCGGGGGTTCGATTCCCTCTTAATGCATCGGTGTAGTAGAGGAACATTTTTGCCGCTTTCCACTGATGGTTCTTTCTTTGTCCTACCTACTCTCAGCTCATATACGATTCACGTCAATTCTCATACCCTTCGTGGCATATCGACAGGAGGCAACTGGTGTCGCTGCGTGCGCAGCTCAGTGACGTGCTTGACCAAGCTTACAGCTTAACCCTTGACCACCACCACCACCAACCCCCATTCCAAGGCCATACGCTTGTCATGGATATGCGCCGACGTGTACCTTTCAAATTTGCATCAGCAGCCGAGGATGAGAGCGAGAACGTAGTTCTCGATGAACAAGGTGTGTAGTGAGGTGAGTTTTAAGCAGGTTCACAGCTCACTTGACTCAAACACCTGCACTACTCGGTTTTAGAGCAAGACGAACTTATACAAAAGCTACGAGATGAGAATAACCAGTCGAACAAGTGGTACGAGTTCGGTGCTGTCGGAATTCTATCGCTCTCTGGACTATTGTGAGTCAGGAACGTTGTGTTCTATGATGATACTGACCTTGTCATAGGCATCTAATATACCTGATCAACCCTTCGAATGATCCCCTTTCGTTCACAAAATCTAACGGAGACTCCAGGACTGACCCAGGAGTCCCTCTTCCTCGATTATTCACCCTACTCAACCTCTTTCTTCACCTCAACCTTTTCCTTCTCCTCAACCCACGTTCTCTGCCGTTTCTTGTCCCGCTGCAGCAGACAAGGCTCCACTTCCTCACCCACCAGCATGCTTCACACTTTCCGTTTCCGTTATCTCTACCACTGTCGTTCGTGCATACGTACACACTTGCGCTGGTGGTTCCGGCGATATGCGTGTTTATACGCACAACGTATACGACAATTTTCTGGTGGTGCGAAACAGCTGTGGTGGGATTTGTCATACAGGCGGTCCAAGAAGCTATCTTGAAGGGAGATGAAGGGATCGAAGGCTTAGTGGGGATGAAGTATCATGCACCCGGTGCTTAATACCTTAGTTCGAGCTAGGGTCGGGTAGGCTGGATATTGTCGATGATACGCCTTAGGTTACATTGGTAGCCACCGCTGACCTTCGTGTTATTAACGGGCACAGTTTTGAATGATCTATAGGCTCGAGACACAGATCTACTTCACACAAATGCACCAATGTTTGATCGTCGTAACCTAGAAGGTCCGGAAGACACCAAAATCCTGTAGGTTACATTACTGTTCATCGATCATCACGACGCCACCCTCGTCTCAACACATGGAATCATTTCGCCCGCATTGTGTCTGTTCTAGTATTGACCGCTTGGACCCCTAGTTGAAGTTCCACGTCGAATGCTACAAAAGGTAGCTCCCCCGCGCCCTAGCGGGATCCCCTGTGGCTCCAGCCCACACTTCATAAAAGTGACTAACGATGACTGAATAGACTTCATTGCGCTCACAAACCCATCTATCTCGACTCGGGACAGATACCGCAATAGAAAGAGTCTATCTCCGTTCATTCAACCTCAATACCGCCCTCGGCAAACTCCGGTGGCAATGGGCATACGAGAACCTACCTACTCCCGACGAAATTCCGTCTCGTTGCCTGTTTCACATCCTCTGTCATGAGTTGGCAACTTGGCGTCCGGCACCAATGCCTACCAATACATAGACCAACTGTTCATCCTTTTCCCGTGCTGTAGGGTTTGAGCCGCACCTGTCCATACAGGTGAGTCGAGTATAACCCGCCGTGTCGGATGTCGTCTGATGGCAACTCGAGACGGTGCGGCTCGTACGTAGCTCGTATCTACCTGGCTCTTAACCCGATGAATAGTGTGGGTCTTAGTTCTCGAAGCCGTTCAAACATCGACGTCCTTAAGGACGAGAAGAAAGCACCCCCGTTTACGGGGACGTGGTGGATCAATCTTCTCGTCCCACAGTACCCTTCCGCCAAGTCCCTGGAACTAACAGATACGGAACGTTCAGACGCCTTGCCCTTTCCGCCAGAGAAAGATTCATCATTCCTGCATCTTCGGCGATTCGTCGATTTGGAGCACACTGCTGTTTTTCTCCCGCGACGTGTGTCATAGCTGTATGCAACTTACATACGCGTCTCCTTACCTGAAGCCTCAAGGCAACTCGAGGTATCCTGCCGCGTCGATGTCTCCATCAAGTTTAGTAGTCGTTTCCATATCTCAGTGTTTCAAAGAACGCCGAGAAAAAGATTTTCCCGGACGGTGATGGAGTGCTCCGAGATCCCCAAAAGCACTCTCACCAATGCTCATTGGCCTCCGGATCTCTATGCAGGACCAGGTCGGGCGAGGTCGAGACTCGTTTCAAACTTAAAGCCACTCACCCGGCTTTGGCGCGTCCCACATGTAACTGACAAAGGAACGACTCCACGGAACTTGCCCTGTATGTATAGACACAGGGGACATACTAGTACTTAGGTAGGTACAGGTCCGTTCCGGGTAGGGAAACTGACGCGTATCAGAACGTTCCAAAGAAAATCCTCAGCCACACAGACGCGACGTAGCTTTGTCAGGTGCATTCAGGTTGTATTCAAAGATGTTGTAGATGGAGGAGGGGAGGTGGAAAGGGAGGTGGAAAGGAAGGGAAGGAGAGTGGTATCATGTATAACTAACGAGACAGCGAAGATTGGGCGAAAAGCTGTAAGTACAAGTACATAGAACATTTGTATAGACATAAGTTAAAATAGATAAGGTCGAGGAGACGATTCCCAGCTCGGAAAGAAAGACAAATCGAGACCAGCTTGGTAGAAAGATAGGCGGGAAGGTGTGTGAATGGATGGACGGAAAAGCCTAGCATATAAATACGACACAGTAGTAAACAAATGTTGCCAATTCTACATCCAAGATTCGAAAAAAGCCCAAGAGAGAGAAAAAGTAGGAAAGGATAGAAAGCATAAAAACACATGACGCGGGTATCGAGAAGGGGGGAGAGGACAGGGGGAAACCAAACCAAAACCAAAATCTAAACGAAACGACTGCCTGTCGTATTCTCTTCTACTTTATGAAGAATCGTTTTTCAGAGTCGTCCATCGAAGAAAGTCCTTCGTGGATCTTCAAAATTTACTCACTCACTCTCATCCTCTTTCTCCCACCGGCCCCTGGATCCTCCAGTTCGTGATCCGACAACCTTTTGCTACCTCTCCCAGATGAACTCGGCGGCTTCCTATCGCCTCCCGTGACTGCACCCGTGCTAGCCTGAGCAGAGGAACCAGGACCGACACTACCCGCAGCCGCAGCCGCACCACCCCGTCTCCCACCCCTCTCATGTACATAATTGCAAGGCAAACTCCTCCTCGCACAAGATCCGCAGCTGGGATGTGCTCCGTCGCATTTTGTCTTCCGAGCTGCACACAGACCACGAATCAGTTTCTAAAGCTTCTCCAAAAGTCCAGATCCAAAACTCACCTCTACAGAAGTTACACGCCACAATTTTGGGTCCGCTCGTGCTGGGTAACCTCCCTGTCGCTCGCACCATACCGGCGGTAACACTATTGATGGTTCCCACGTTGACAGCTGAGCCGCCTACGCCCAATGATTCGACTGGTAGTCCACCTGCTTCGGGGAGAGGGTTACCCGCACTGGTAGTTGAACTTCTGCCCCTCGACACCTCGCTTGCCCTCGGAGGTCCCGGGACGTTTGGATGATACCCGGCAGCCCCTAGAGGGCCGCCACTCTTTGAGGGCGCTGTAGCCGCACGTTTCCTAGACGTCGCCTGTTGCTGTGAAGGTGGGATATGAGGTGAAGGCAACCTGTGATGATGGTGAGGCGAGAGATGAGCACTCGCGCTTCCCGACGAGCTTGAAGGATGAGGTGAGACGTGAGACGGAGGCCCACTTGACGCAGACAAATGGTGGTGAGGTGAAGACAAGTGAGGAGGAGGCGGCAGGTGGTGTGGGGGTGAGCGTGCATGTTGAGGGTGGGGCGGGGGAAGATGACCTCCCGGAGGTGGTAAGTGATGAGACGAGGAAGACCTAGAGTGATGTCCAGACGGTGGACCATGGGGAGCTCGTTGGGGAGAGCGCCTGGACGACTGGTGATGCCTTGCAGTCGGATCCGGCAAACTTAAGGTAGCGATATGCGGTAGCTCGTATCCTCCTCTGTCCCTCGGATCTCGCTCCCGATCTAAAGGCCCAGTAAGACTAGATATGCTCGAGACCCGGCTCCTACCGTGTGCGGGTGGAGGAGGAAAATCTGCCGAGATCGACGGGAGGGTCGTATGCGCCTGAGCGTAGGCAGTAGAGGAAGGTGGCCTATACGACGAGGGAGGATGGGACAAGTGTGCCGGCGGGTACTCATTCACGGACCCGTGCCGACTTCTCCCAATCACCGACGACCTTGAACTGGGCCGCAGCTCATTCATATCAACATCCTCGTCCTCATCATCCTCCGCTTCCGCGTCCTGGCTCCCGGTGCCACTGCCCTCGTCGCCGTCGCCTTCAAAATCTTCGCTCTCTTCGCGACTCCCACTGGCTTTGCTCCTTCGAGAACCTCGGACAGACCCAGCCGCCGATCCATTACCGTTAGTCGACTTGCCATCCTTCCCGGCCTTCTCCTTATTGGCATCCTTGTCTTTCTCACCCGCGGCGCCACCTTTATCTCTCTTCCCTTTCGCGCCTCTTCTCCTCCCCTGTGTTTGATAATCGCATGGGTTGCTCCTTTTCAGACACTGTCCACACGCCGGCCTAACACCATCGCATTTCAACTTTCGTGACCGACAAAAGTTGCACGCGACGGTGATCTTTTTAGGCCTGCTCTTCTCCTTCTCCCCGGGCCCGTCGGGCGTTTCCTTTTTGGTGGACGCACGACCAGACGAGGCGGCATCGGAAACAGGCGGGATGTGTTGCCCACCACGCGAGGACGCGCCACGGGAGGAAGCTGACGCCGAGACCGTAAGGTCAGGACCATGTCTGGGAGTAGAAGCACTGCTACTACCCGTGTCAATCGCCAACACGGGCCTAGAACTTCCGCTACTTGAGTGTGAGTGTGAATGCGAATGATGATGCTGCTGTGACGGAGGGGGAGGCGGGTAACCAGAATGCTGAGAAGGGTAAGTGTAGGGAGGCGAATTGTGTGGACGGTGTTCTCGTGAGTGATGTGAATGCAGTGGGGGTTGTTCCCGACCTTGAGGCTGTGCGTAGGATGGGTACCGATAAGCTATGAAATCCGCCTTGAATTTCTCGAAGAGGTACTGTTGGGTGTAATTCCTCAGTGTTTTCATATGATGGAAGACAGCTAAGAATGAGAAAGATCAGTAATCAAGTACGTAGAGCCAACAAAACCCCGTCTATTCAGAGTTGACGCCTGAAGCGTGGGAGGGCTTACCAAGTTTGAGCGAGACAAAGTCACTGTGCTTGGGATTCAAAATGTCGATTGAGCCCCACCGGAAGGACCGCGTGTAGAGAGAAAGGGAGCTTGCGTTACCCGGGGAGTGTTTAGTTGGAGGTGGAGACGGAATTGGAGGCGGAGGTGATGCAGACGAAGAACGAGAAAGCAAGACATCATACGAATCCGGAGAGATGAGCGCATATGGTAGACTAGGTATTTTGAATGTCTCCTCGTCGATGTGTTTACCATTTGGCTGGTCGCCTGAGTCCAGGGCTTTGCTGACAACTTCCTGATCGAATATGCCAAAGCCGATGCCTGCGTCCGCCAAGTCCCTTCTTACCACGTCTTTCATGGCACGCAGTTGTTGGTTCGACAAGGTATCTGCCTTAGCTATAACTGGAAGGACATTAACGCGTGCTGATAGCCGGCAGATCGTGTCGATATGGTGTCTCGGAAGAGGGTAAGACGGTGAAAGGTCGAGGAAGTAGATGCAGAGGTGCATAAGGCCGGTGCGAGAAGACGTCTCAACCGCTTCCGCCAACCTTGATTCCACGAAGCGAAGCACGTCCTCTGTGACGGACGATGATGGCCCAGGTACAATGGACGGAGTATCCACCAGAGTGAGGGCGAGCGGCACCTGAGCTTGGGTCTCTAGATTGGAATTTGCATCTAGCGGGAGCACATCTGATTTTGGGCTCGACTTTGGACTTGTTTTGGGAGTTGCACCTTGGGGAACGAGCACATCGACGGTTGTGTGTCGTACGCACGTCGTGCGGACCGAGCAGTCCTGAATGAACTTGGTCAACGCGGCTCTCTGTTTCTGTCCGCTTGAGTGTTCAGCACCGCACAAGGGCGTGGTCTCGAGGAGCAGGCGAAGGAAAGACGATTTGCCTGTAGCACAGCATACACCACAAGGGTCAGTCTCGACGGCTATCACTTGTAATGAGCAAGATACGCACCTCCATGGTCACCAGCAACCAACAAACAGAATTCGTTCAAGTCGTTGAAGTCATGAGAGTGCTCTCTGGGGTCGTCTCTGGCCTCCTCTCTCGCTGATGAGTCTGGTCTTGATCTCGTTAGCCGAGGAGAAGCTCTTGGAGGCTGCGCCGACGGTGAGACAGGGTCGTCGTGGTCGTTCATGAATACCGGAAAGCCGGGGAAAAGAGGAGAAAAAGGGGAAGGAGAGCGGGAAATAGATGGGAAGCGAGGGGGAGGAATGTGCACGTCGTGCTCGTCGTCGAGGGCGTCGACGAGGTCGCTGTGACCGACGATGAGGAGGACTCGGTGACTGGGAAGGACGTGGGGAAAGGAAGATGATGTTGATTCCGCCCGGGACTGAGACAACCGCTAACCAGCGCCAACCCCCGATTTGAGGTATTGGGGGAGGGCCAGGCCGAGGGCGGTCAATCGAACAATCGAATACGGAATCAGACAGTAACGGAATATCGGTTTGTCGCTCGCCTTCCGATTGGCTCGGTGCTCCTGATCTGACTGAATTATCGAAACAAACCGAAATCAGACTCAATTATTGTCGAAATGATGTCCCCTGGCCGTCTTCTCCTGGAAACCTCCCCAATTTCCTCGCTTTTCTGCTGGATTTACCTCAATTCGCGACAGAAATTTCTCCTCGAGTCGGACTCTGTTCTCCTCAAGTCCTCGTCCTCGTCCGATGCGGGAACAGAAATCGTGGCACTCGTTGCTCTGTGCACGTAAAAGACCAAGGAAGGCGTTGGTAACCAGGTACGTAAAACGAGGGGCATGATGCGAATCTATGCGAATACACACAGGCTGCATTTCTCCCCGATCATTTCCGTGGGCCGTAAGGAACGTCTGCCCAGGATCACTTGCTTTCTCAGGGGAGAACAGCTCCATGAAGGGTCCATGGAGACCAAGAATCTCGAGAATTGTGTTCAACATACAAACACAAGTGCAATTTAGAGCTCAGAATTGAGATTGCGATTCAACATGACCTTGGAAGCATCGTGACAGATCCCCTTCTTCCGTGCCCACCTTTACTCCATTCGGCAGTTTCCCCTCCCGTCCCATCCTCCAGTGACCTTCCGACGGCAATCACCATCACCAAAAAGTAAACGCTCGATTTCGTTGATTGAACCCCATCCTCGGTGAGTCAATTCAGTCGCCATTCAATCTCCCGACAAAGCACATGTTTTTCTCGAACCCTCCACCGGTAGTCTGCCAGGTTCCCGTCGCTCCGTTTCCCTTGATTGTGAGTCCTGTCAAACGGGTCTATATATCATGCGTTAGGTGTCTCGCCAAATATTCCATCCATCGGCCTTGCACCCCTCTGTATCCAAGGACGTTGATGGCAGTCAAAACTTGTCCATCTGGTACATTCTGTATATGTATAAAAGCAAAAAAAGCTGTAATACTCCGTCGCCGCGCGTCACCGCCAATTGTTCCGAGCCGATCAACTACCATCGCTCGGGATTGTTTGCTTTAGACTTAAATGCGCCCCCCTTTGCCGGGAAAAGCCACCGTCCCCGACCATCATGCGGACATACCTATCCTAGGGCTCCCATGCCTTTGACCTCTCCTGAGATCTGTGATTAAAGAGACGTATTTGTTCCGGTCCACGCTTGTTCCAAGTCATCAAGGAGTTGAGGGGGTGTTACTGTAAACCTTAAACGTCTCGGTGGGAATCCCAGAAATTCAGCTGGATTGGGGTATTCGGAAAGGGTCGTCGGACCACAGCAGCGCCCCATCATCATGGCTCCAGTGGGACTGTTAGCAAGTAAGTAAGTAAGTAAAAAAGAAAACAAATCGATCCATCAAGGTATTGCGGGAAAACGGCAGTCCCGATAGGCATCCTTTACTGAAGAAGCGGATCGACCTGCTTTGGGGAATGAATATTCCTGGGGGGAGTGAGTCTGTCAGAAGTATTTCGCCGGGGGTACTGTGATAAGTTTCAGGTATTAATCGGAAAGGACATGATGTATGTTCTAAGCACACGGAAGCTTGTACCTATATATATGGCTCGGGGCTTTTTGAACGGTAAGGAACAAGAATATGACCGCAGCCACTGAATATTGAATGACGGGAAGCCGGAAGGATAAGAATAATTATACCGAGCACGACCCACGAGAATCTCTACAATAGATCCAAAGGACCAAATCTCCGGTTAACCAGGGTAAGGATTCAAGTTCACAGGTGGGACTCGACCCATACCGGAAGCGATTTGGGAAGAGTGGTGTGAAACCACCTAACATATAAGTTCAGAACACTCCGGGAACGTGTATCAAGCTTGAGTCAGGCTTCGTTGACCGACAGGATCATCGGGAAGGGATCTTCATTGTCTCGAGCGTCTACGGAACGGGATAAGGTATGTGAGTAGCTACGCGTACACGGGGGAGAAATGATTCTTGTCAAAGTAAGATCTTCGAGCGCAGCGGAGACTGGAGTTGAACCTTTTTTGCGAAAGAAACGAGGCACAGTTCCATGAGAACTTGAGGTAATAAGGCGCAACACGATGGAAGTAGACGAGTAATCGATCACCGGGCCAGTGCGGAGAGGGTCCCTGCAGAAGAGCAGCGGACTCAATTTGATTCCGTGCACTCTTTGAAATTTGAAAGCCCGCGAGCTATGTAGAATTAGGCAGACCGAGCTTCTGATTAGACGAAAACAGAGTTCTGAACTTTGGCATCGTTCGCTGACCAGGGCTGGAAGTTGTGGCGTCCCTGTGGCATAGACGCCGGGAGACCTAGACCATTCAGACCAAGTATCCTCAGTCTTTCTTGCCCAGAATAGACTTGCTTGGGGACTGAGCTCGCGAAAAGAAAGCGTCCTTTCGCGTCGGAGCAGGTTTAGGGGTGCATGAAACTGCTGCCCGGGGTCGGTGGCGTTGAAGGAAGAGAGTAATAACGATAGAAGGCGAAGATAAGATAAAAACCGATCAATGATCTCGGAACGGGAGTTGCCGATCAAAGGAACATTTCGGCCGATTCCTCCGATCCGAATCCCCACAGCCTATCACGGCACCCCAATTATTCGCTCAGCTTCTTTTTTCGACCTCGAGAGTCGAGTCATACTTACCTAGGTTTATACCAGAACGCGTCTAGCTCACAAGACGCGTTGATTGTCACATTCTAGGACCTCATTACAAGTCACCAAGCAGCATGCATCGAGTCCGGGTCAAATCTCGCGGGATTCCTCGTACCACCAAGCCTTCGACATGCTCGAGCACAAGGAAGCTTCATTCGTCTGCAAGGAACGCAGAAGAGCCTGTCATTATGAATAGGTATAGCAGGATAATAACTCAACCGAAGGATCAGGGTGCCAGCCAGGTCAGTTCGTTACGGGGTCGTAGAGCTGCCTAGTTGGCTTTGAAGAATCGCATTATTGAGATCTTTTTTTTTGCTATGCTCTCATCAGGCAATGCTCTACGCCACGGATGGGATCTCGAATGATGCTGATTTCAACAAGGCTATGGTTGGTGTCGGAAGTGTCTGGTGCGTGATGCTTTTTCATCCTTACTTTTCCATTGACATAACTGTCACGAATATAGGTATGAAGGAAATCCATGCAATAGGCATCTTCTGGGACTGGGAAAACATATAAAAGATTCTATTGCAGCAACACCTCCGTCAGACGCGAGGGGCTCTGCAGGTTGGTCTTGACCATCCTATATGCGCCTTCTTTCCTTCGAAGTTGACTAAACAACGGGGTTTGCAGGTATGATCGCCTATCAGTTTGGTACAGTCGGTGTTAGCGATGGAATTAGTATGGGAACGGGCGGGATGAGGTATTCGCTGCAAAGTAGAGATTTGATCGCGGATTCCGTGCGTACTTGACTTCTATCCGCATTGAGGGACTCGATTTTATTCACATCTTGTCCGATGTAGGTTGAGACCGCTGCGGGAGGACACCATTTAGACGCTATGGTCGCTATACCCGGATGTGACAAGAACATGCCTGGTGTGTTAATGGCCAGTACGTCTCCTCGATTCGTCTTGTCCAGCTATTTCAACATCTTATCATTGTGCCTCCTCTGCTTACAGTGGGCAGACTCAACCGTCCGTCGATCATGGTGTACGGGGGTACCATTCGACCGGGATCATGTTCAGGCCCGGCGCCATTGCCTTCACCTGGACAGGGTTTGGACAAAGACCGCAAGACACTCGACATTGTGAGCGCGTTCCAGAGCTATGGCAAGTACCTCCAGGACGGACAAACCGAGGCGGCAGAGAAGGAGAGGTATGAGACTGTCAGATATGCTTGTCCAGGGCCTGGAGCTTGTGGTGGGGTGCGTCCCGCGAATTGTTAAACTCTGTCTTTCTCTCTCTTTGACCTGGACGGATGATTTAGATGTATACCGCGAACACCATGGCATCGAACGCTGAAGTGTTGGGTATGACCCTTCCTGGATCTTCCTCATTCCCTGCCGAGACGCCCGAGAAGATTCAAGAGTGTAGAGATGTAGGGCCTGCGATGCGGACCCTATTGGAGATGAACTTGCTGCCGAGGGATATCATGACCAGAGACGCGTTTGAGAACGCCATGGTACGTCTGTTTCTCATAAGCCATGTAACCTAACTGATGGGTGTAGGTACTCACGATGATTCTTGGAGGATCGACCAACGCCGTTCTCCATCTCATTGCCATCGCTCATTCTGTGGGAATCGACCTTAGCATCGATGATTTCCAGAATGTCAGCGACAGGACGCCATTCATAGCAGATATAAAACCGAGTGGGAAGTATGTCATGGAAGACGTCTATAGGATCGGTGGTATTCCAAGTACGTTGCGTTCTTCGCAGTCTGTAATGGCTCCTTCTCTAATTCGATTTATTTTTTTATTTTCCGTTGTACAGAGATTCTCCACTTCCTCCTCAAAAACAACCTCATCAAAGGTGATACGCTCACCGTCACAGGCCGCACATTAGGCGAGAACCTAGACCGCTGGGTACACAAGTACGGTGAATTGGATTTCGACAAACAGGACGTCATTAGACCGCTGGACCAACCCATCAAAGAGACTGGTCATATCCGGTTTGTCGTTTCCGCCGCAAATACATTGTTTTCACAGATCTAGCCCTCATACCCTGATGTGTATGTTACAGGATCCTCAAAGGCAACCTCGCGCCTGGTGGAGCTGTTGCTAAGATCACTGGGAAAGAAGGTTTAGGTTTCACAGGAAAGGCCAGGGTGTTTGACAATGAAGAAGAGTTTGTCAAGGCTGTCGAGAGCGGGAGCATCAAGAAGGGTGAAAAAACCGTCGTCATCTTGAGGTATCTTGGGCCAAAGGGTGGACCTGGTGAGTCGTTCGTTTCTCGTTCATTCCCTCGTAGCAGATATCCGTTGCATATTCTCTTGAATGTGGGCGGCCCATCTCACTTAGCATGCGGGGCTAGTTGATGTTGAATTCTTTCCCCCGCCCTGCGTTCATTATGAGAGTACACGCCACTCCATATGCTTACGTCTTAATTGCGATTGCGTTGCCATACCCCTGGCGACGACGGTGATGTTCGGACTGTAACCCAGAGCCACGGAGCTTTTTGCTATGTTGTTGGCATTCAATTGCTCTGTTGGGGGTTGTCGAAACGTCCGTCTTTTCGTCTCTTCTTTGTTTAATACCTGTTCCGAACGAGGAAAGGATCATGGTGTCGCGACCATCGACTTGGTCTCGGTGGTGCCACCGTCTATCCTGATCTCCCCTTTTGACGTTTGTTCGACCACGACCCACTCGCACTGTTGTACGCCCTGACGCGTTGTCGACGAGTACCTTGACGAATCTGTGTCTTCTTCATGTTCCGAACATATTCCTGATAGCTCCCTGCGTTGGCATTGGTCCCTTCGTACCAGTCTCCCGGGGGGAGGAAGTGTGTGTTTGCATCAATCTTACGGCTCATTTGATTCATATGCCTCCATGTCCTTTTGCAATATTCCTTGTTCCATTTTCTCGGACTCTTTCGTACATTTTTCACTGTGATCATCCATTTTCCGTTTCCTTATCGTTCCTCGTGGACTTTGGAACCCTTTCACTGACCCATATACCTGTTTTTAGGTATGCCTGAAATGCTCAAACCCACTAGTTTGATCATGGGTGCTGGCCTGGGTCTAGATGTGGCCTGTCTAACTGATGGCAGGTTTAGTGGAGGGTGAGTTACTCTTTCGAATGTCTCCGTCTACATCGCAGTCCCTTTTCTACCTTCTCCCGCTGTTCCCCTTGTCCCTGCCTCTGCCTTTGCTCCAGCATCTGTTGGAGCCCCCCGCCAACAATTGTTGCATGCGACCCGTTTGACGGGGTCAAACAACACCTTGACAAGTGTTGCCTTTCCCACATTCCCATTCCCGCTCGGAGTTCCTGTTGTTAGGTCGCTCCAAATTCAGGTCCTGGGGACAATCAACCTTCGGGCGGGTCGGATGAGGTGTGAACTCCATTCGAATTTCTGAGAATGGCGCTCCTTCGTCCGTGTAGAATAGTCATGCCGTCCACTCGCCTTTCTTCTCACCCTGAATTCGGAAGAAGCTGTACTGACCGCATCTTGTTTATCTGTTTTCCATATCCGAAACTTCGTATCGTGCACCCTAAATCCTCGCAAACACTCCACTCCTCTCGAAACGAAACGAAACCCTGCAACTAACACCGAAACATTGTGCTGTGACCTGTCAAAACCGGCACCTCATTTTTCTTTGCTTTCATTTACCCCTCCCCCGTTGCTTGGACCTCATCGCGATGTTGTGGCTTGTGGCTTTCCGCTGTCTCGCTTCCATTCCTACCGTCTCTCCACCTCCTACTTGTCCACCCCCATCCACGCGTTTTTTTACGCCCCTACCGAAATTACAGCTCCCATGGCTTCTGCATTGGTCATGTCGTTCCAGAGGCGCAGGTCGGTGGTCCCATCGCATTCGTGAAAGATGGTGATGTTATCTCCGTCGATGCCGTCAAGAACATCATTGAACTTCATGTCCCTGAGGCGGAAATAAACAAGAGAAGGGAGGGATGGACACCACCGCCACTCAAGGTCTCGCATGGTACACTTTTCAAGTATGTGAAGAATGTGGAGGACGCGAGCAGGGGGTGTATTACCGATGCCTGAAAGGAAGAGTCATTCATAGTCATCTCCACCAAAAGTCCCGGAAAAGTAAACTACCATAGATCGTCCATTGCTTAGTACTGTACGTTTAGACACTTGCTGCAAATTTAACCGCTCGCTCTTTGCTCATTTCCGGCACCCAGATATTGTTGGAAGGAAGTAAAGTGCGGATCCCAAAGGTTTCACCCTCGAGTCTTCTTCATGAGCCTTTTTTTCTCCGCTTTCGGCATCTTATTTTTACGTTTCTCTTTCGCCTCTGCTTTGACGGCCTTTTTTCTTTCCTGCAGAGAGGGGAGAAATGAGTCGGTGTCAATAACGAAAGCAAGCGCAAACGACGCCACCAACTTTTTTCGCTTCTCGATCTTCATGTCGATGTCCACGCGGTTTCTTTTCTCGGGATTCCTCGCCATCCAGTCTTTGCGTTGACTCGAGATCGTCTTCACCCGATTCGGAGACCTCGTCCCCCTCGGAATCATCTAAGTCTTCCTCCTCGTCATTTTTTGACGCTCCATTTGGACTTTCGACATGCTTCGAGCTCATAGGGGCTTTCGAGTCATCTTCGACGGAAGACTCCTTCGCCGTTTCGTCAAACCGGACTCCACGGCTCGGCTTGACCTGTTCTTGATGATCGACCAGTCCAATGGTGTCAGCATAGATCAGCTTCCTCCCCTCTCCGCGCGTAAGGAGCTCGACGTCGCGTTCCGGGTCGTAGACTTCATTGAGTGTACGGGGGATGTATGACTGCAGGAACACCGCGTCCTCGTGAGCAGCGTTCCTGTCGTTCGTTGTGCCACCTTCACCACCGTTCGGTTGTCCGTGGGTGGTGGTTTGATCCTCCTCTTGAAGCCATCTTCTCAGTATGGTTTCGTCATCCCCCTCCCCGTCCCTCGCGTCCAACTTCTCAGCAGTCACGAATTCGAATGATCTCCTCAGTCCCAGCAGCGCCGATGCCCCCAGCTTTCCAAAGAAGTCCTCTACATTCTTGAGATCATTCCTAAGGAAATCAAAAGCGGAAGGGTGATCATGCTCTACACTCTGGGATACATCAATGATCCACAAGTGGTCTTCGTGATAGAGAATGTTGTATTCCGACAGATCGGCATGAACCAGTTTGCACTGGTGGTACATCTGTCGTACAGCGAACAGGAGCTCAATGTACAGGTCGCTGGCTTGGGCGGGTGATATTTCAGCATCTTTGAGACGTGGAGATGCCCTGTACGCCGAGAAGATTCATTATTACAGCCTTCTTTCACTCGAGACACACGCCGGACACTCACCAGCCTTCCTTGTTGCCTAAAAAACCCATCACCAAGATATTCTCCCTGACTTCCATTGGCTCCGGACAACGAATCCCCGCAGTGATGAGTCGTTTCAGGTTCCTCATCTCTTTCTCTGCCCACAATCGAACCATTTTCCGAGGATTCTTGCGCGAGTAACCTCGTCGGAAGCGGTATTCACCCGTCACGTACTTGTCTCTGTCTTTGAACACGAGGATAGAAGTCTTGTAGATCTTCACGGCCAGATGGCGCATTTCCGGTGTACGCGCATGATAGACGTTGGCCTGCAAATAGAGCCCTGAGTATTAGGCGGCAACGTAGACACGCGCAGAGCGCACCTCTTTCCCGGTACTTATGCAACCGTTTACATCGTGAATGAGGCCTCTCCCGATCATCTTGAAAAGGATCAATCGAGTGCGGGGATCCAATACTTGCTCATTCGTTGCTCGATCGGATTTGTCTTTAAGATTGGCGTACGAGCTGGGACCCTTTCGATTCACACCGACCCCCATGGTCATTGTGTAAGGATCGTCGATCGTCGCCAACCGAGATGAATACTTTGCAAGAGCAGCTAACTGGTCGGAAGTTTTGTCCTTGGGTGTCGCTGTTGTGGTTGGGGCACCGGAACTACCGTTTTGGCGAGAGCGACGTGCTGCTGGGTGATTGACAGGGGGCAAAGAGGCAACTTGAGAGGAACGGTCGATGGACGATTGGGTACCGTAGCCTTCAGCATTTCCTGAACGAACGGCTACGTGTTGTCGGAGACGGTTGTATTGCTTTGTAAAGTCTGAGTGAAGCTCAGTTTGTCTTCCATTAATACCCTTCGCTATTCGACGCACCTCGTTCAGCTATTTCCCAATCCTCGTCCTCAACTTGGTATGCGTCGTCGATCTCCTCATCGTCGAACTCTTCCTCCTCGTCGAAATGGTCGGATAAGTTTGACTCGGAGTCTTCAGGCCCAGAGACGTCGATATAGTTGTGCTCGCCACGGTGGTCGATGTCCTCTAGCGCGTCGTCGAATTGACCATCCTCTACTTTGGCGATGATGGCAGGCATTGTGAAGAAAAAAAGGTGAATAGTCTAGTCACCGGCCTATGCCGAATTTGTGACAGCAACGTGACAAGTTGAAGAATGTATGTTACTTTCCAAGTCTTCTGTCTTCCATGATCCTTGTTCTTGTTCAAATATGCAAGTTTTCCATCAATCCTAATGATGAGACCGCTAGTAGCAATATGAACCCTATGTCTCATAGCGACAGCTCTGAGTTGCAATCGTACTGGTCCCTCGGATGAGAACTGTCGAAAGGCGGCGGCCGCCCTATAGGCTACAGCCCACCTTGCACCCAGCGCGGACAGCCCATCACATCACTCATCGACATACAGAGCGTCGAAAACCTTATGATTCGTTCCGGTCTCCCGGCAAACTCAACCCCTTCTCTCAGCAACACATAAACGGGGTAGGGTGGGACTCCTCCCAGCCTTGCGGCTGAGAAATCTAAAGCCTTCCTGGACGTTCATAGCTCTGCCTATAACCTTGTAGCCTATAGGGACAACAGTTGCAGGATGTCAGTGTTCGATGCCAATCAAGGTGAAGCCCGACGCCCACTGTGCCTATGATCGACGGAAACTTGAAAGTGGCTGGAATGGGCCATTCCGTTCAGATTCTGGTCATACACCTTATCGAGGATCGCCTCTGTTGAGTTGATATTGGAATACGTCAGTGCGCCGCCAGGTCAGTCCTGACTCCTCGAGAGAACCGAAATTGGGAGCTACCCGACCTCCAATATGGGTCCATATTCGATAACTTTCGTAAATACGCCACAACCTGAGCGTTCTGAAGTGGTTCGGAATCGGCACGGATGGAACTAAGCTACATTCAATACCGACAGTATTCTCCTCCAGCGCAGCGGCCAGAAACATGGCCAACTAGTGCCAATCGTATCTTGCAAGCCGGTCGTGATAGACAATGACCAGATAGAGAGCGTGGGAACACCTCCTTTGTGAAGATCTTTCTAAGTGACAGTGGCTGTGAAACGTGTCTCTTCCCCAGACATAAGCGCCCAATTTTCCCTTTTTCCTGTCGCCCTTTGTGAGGCTGACCTCTCTCACTCCCTTTGTCTATATTACCCCTGTACCTTGCCTTTATTTACACGCTCTACCTCACCTCTCATTTCTCACTCCTTGTCTTTGAACCATCATGTTCTCCTTACGTCGCAAGTCGAAGCACCCCCCACAACAACCAAAAGTCAGAACCTCCCCTTCCCTCCCAGAAGTCCACAAGCAAGGGATACCATGGCCAGAAAGTCTCGTAGACGTGTCCAGTATCGGCAACAGTGACCAAGATTATCAACAGCAAGGCAGACGTGTCGAAGGTGCGACTAAAACCTCCCTGCAGGGGCCTCCCAACCATCCCATACCGTTCCACAAAC